>LOJH01003465.1:0-16792 GCA_001685095.1 Ellobius talpinus | reverse complement strand
CACACACACACACACACACACACACACACACACACACACACACACACAAAGGCAGCCCACAGCAGTTTTCTGCCCTTTCTGGAGATGGCGACCTGGTCAGAGATTATCCAACATCCTAAGTGGTCCTTCCTATATACACGTCTGATTTGGACACTCCTCATTCACACTCTCGAGTGGCACTCTGTATCTTCCTCAGGGAGGCCTTTGGGAATCCCGTAGTGGTTCTAGTTTCTTTGCATATGAGTGGCACTCCGTGTCACACCTGTGCTTTGTCACTGGTGGATGTTATATTTTCTGGTGACACCAGGTTAGCATCTTTCTCCTACCTAAGGGCCATGAATGTAGGAATGTTTAGACATAAGCGACCATTTCTGGCTCAGAGCAAACCCTTAATGCATATTATTGTGTAGATTTATTGTTAAGTCTAGCTCCTATGGAGATTGGTCCCTATAGACTAAATGAATAACTTAGAGTGTCATGGTCTGACTTCCAGAGAAAGTGAAAGAGAAAGAGAAAAAAAGTTGGTTTTTAAAAATCCAACAGTAATAGAAAAGGGGAGATTTCTAAGTTCTTTTATGAGCCCTCTAGCATCCTGAAGCCAAAGCCAGATAAAGACACTGCAATAAAATAAAGCTAGGTGTCAATATTCCTAACAGGGGAACACATATCTTCAACAAGACACTAGCAAACTGACTTTGGCAACAATTAGATGGATTTTGCTCCAGGACCGTGCAATGCAAGGATGGTTTGACATGCAAAGATAGGTCTCTGCACCACCACATTGATGGGATGGAGCTGAAAAGCCTAAATCATTATTAGAAGATCAATTGTCTTGTTCTATGGCATTTCAGAGATGGGGGGAAGGTGTATGGCATAGTTCAATATTTTATTGTGAGAAAAACTCTGAACCAATTAACTGTAGAAGGAATTTACCTCTGTGCAACACAGCTATGTTAATCAACAATATGTGCTGTTCGTAGGAGAATACAGACATACAGACTGACAGCAAGTGAATGTCGGTGCAACAGGACACACGGCTCAGGGAGCCCTGCACCACAAATGCATACAACTAATTTTTGTCAAAGATGCAAAAGCAATTCAAAGGAAGGCGAGAAGATGCCTTCAGGAGTCGTCTGCTTGCTCTTTTTTTATGAAAACATTGCTCATTTCCACTTTCTTTAAGCAGGGTAAAGGAAAGAAAGGCAAGAAGAAAGGGAAATGGGGAAAGAAGGACAAGGACCTAACAGCTGACAGGTGAGGCTGGGCTTGTTCTGGGGGTGACAGGTGCAGAGAGTGAACCACAGAACACATAAGACATGTAGAGATGCCCCCCAAATCACAGAGCATGCCGAGGTGAGGCGGCCCCTCTCAGTCCTACCATGCACCTCCTAGACAGAGTGGGGGAGTGGCAGGCACTGGAGGAAGCCCTGTCTAGACTCTAGATTGAAAAAAATTCACAACAGGACTACTTGCTTGGAGGTAACGCTGCCCGCCACATCCACGTTCCTGTTACTTCTAAAAATTCTAATATTTGCATGGGAATCGGGGGTGGCACTTATTAAAAATGGCTAAGAAAATAACATCCTGAGACTCCAGAATGTGCAAGCTGAGTTTCTTCTGGGCAGGGGGAGCCTCATTTGCTTTACAGCCTCACCTTGTCCCCTTCGCACGTCTTCCTGCTTGCTGAGGGAGCCAGAACAAAGATGTGATGCAGCTGGGTCTCCAGGGGACTCTTCGTAATCTTGAGTTTCATTTGCCCAGCTTCAGTGCTAATAGATGGCTTGAAATGCTTGTGTTTTGTGAACTTTAAGTGTGGGCATGCAGGCATCACTTTGTCAGGGAGTTCAGTTAACGCCTGCCGACTGGAGGCTAGGTGTCATTCTTAAGCATCCTCCTCTTACTGTGGGTTTTGCTCATAGCAGACATGAATGACATCCATGGAAAAAGAAGCCTACTGAATTCTTGGAAGTCCCTCTGCAGTCACCCCCGAGGCAGGCAGAGTAACCCACAGCTGGTGTGTGCTTGGAAGTAGCCCCCCCTTGAGGTTACATTGTTCAACTGCTTGGCGCCTACAAGTGTCCTAGGGGTACATTTTGAGACTCCGGTACCCTCATTCATGAAAAGACAGACATCTTCCATTGCATGAATGCTGAAACTATCCAGGACAGAGATACACGATATGTGGTCATTTTGAGGGGAGTCTGGCCAGATGGACACATAGAGCCACTGATTTTATATTCCTTTGTTTTTTCCTTAGTTCCAAAACAGAGTGAAATAGTGAGAAACCAGGAGTGAACACTTGGGTCTCCCGACATGACCCTGCTCCTTCCTAGTTAAAGGATTTGTCCACTTTCCTTTGTATTTGAAGTGTCACCAGTATGGTGGTGCTGACCGGCATGGCTGCAGAGGTGGTTCCCCTGCAATGACTGCTAGATGCTGAATGTGTTCTAGGATGCTTCCTTGCCCTGGAATCTATCTCAAATAAGTCAGAAGCAGTTCATTCTAGCTTCCTTTCTTATTCTGCGATAAGAACACTGGTCGAAAACAGATTAGGAAAGAAGAGGGTTATTTTAGCTAAAACTCCAAGCCATAGCCCATCATTGTGGGAAGTCAGGATGGGGACTTGAAGGTGAGCCTGCTCGCTATTCCACACAGTGCTACCTTCAGCCAAGGAAGTCACTTACAGCCAAGGAGTACAACAGGAACTGTGGAGGATGCCAATTGCTAGCTGGCTCGTTCACTGGCTCACACCTAGGTTGCTTTCAGATATAGTCCAGGATCATCTGCCTAAGGAATGATGCTGCCCACAGTGTCCTGGGTCCTCCAATATCATTTAATGATAAAGACAAACCCTGACAGGCATACCTACAGAGTCAGGTCAGTCTGATCTAGATGACCCTTCAACTGAGACTCCCTTCTCTGATAACTCTTAAGCTGTGTCAAATGAAGGTTACAAATCTTCCTCATCCTGGCTGTATGCCCAAGCCCCTTTTTGAGAAGTGTTGTTGTTGTTGTTGTTGTTGTTTTGTCATGTATATACAACACAGAGAGCCACACCCACCTGACACAAACACAGCTTTGGACGATTTATCTTCCATATAAGAATTATCTTCAGCCAGGAGTGGTGGCAAAGCCCCAATACTCACGAGGCAGAGGTAGGCAGATCTTTGTGAGTTCAAGACCAGCCTGGTCTACATAGTGAGCTCCAGGACAACCAAAGCTACATAGTGAGACCCTGTCTCAAATAAAACAAAAATAAATTATTTTCAGGCTGGGAATAGTGGCACGCGCCTTTAATCCCAGCACTCAGGAGGGAGAGGCAGATGGTATTCTATGACTCTGAAGCTAGCCTGGTCTACATGATGAGTTCCAGACAACCAGGGCTATGTAGGGAGAAAAAAAAAAACTTCAGGACTGAAAAGATGGCTTGATCAGCCTGTGGAGCTCCAGATACCACATCAACACATCAACCTCTGACCTGTACTGCATACGCGTGCGAGCGCGCGCGCGCGCACACACACACACACACACACACACACAGAGAGAGAGCGAGAGAGAGAGAGAGAGAGAGAGAGAGAGAGAGAATTGTCTCCAGTATAAGCAACTCTTGCTTTTTGTAGATGGTAAGCCACTGTACTAGCAAGTTCAAAAGAAACAGAAATTTCACAAAGGCTAATGATTTATTGGCTTACAGATGCTAACTGAAAATAAAATTCTAGGCCCATTGTATTATTATTACTGGGTAATTTCTAACTCATATTTGGACCATCATAAAGACTGATGGAGTCATAGGAGGTCTAGGAAGCCCATAAATATAATGGGAAATTATTAATGGGAAATAACCAATATGCACATGGTTGGCTGAAAATACTGTTTTCAAAAAGCCTAATTTATCCCTAAATTGTAGAAATATTTCAAAAACCCATTTATCTGCATATATGAAAGCATACTTCAGAGAAGTCATGGCCCTGTGTGTTAGCGTGTGCTGGTGACAGAGGCCATGTGTTTTCTCCCCAGGACCATCGAGTCTCTGTACAAGGAACTAGTTGAAGAAGGCCTGCTGATCCAGGCTCTGAAGGTTAACCTCTCCGATTACATTGGTAAAGTACACTGAGAACAGGGTGCACATCTGTCGCACGGCGCTCGTGGGTGTTAGAAATGCATGCCACTTGTGTCTCTCTCCAAACTGCGCCCTTCCGGACGGTCTGTGTTGCTTTCCAGACATCTGGGTTCTTGATTACTTTGCCATTTCATACAGGTTAAATATTTTTGACAGGAGATGCATTGGTGCATCATCAGGCCTCTCAGTGGAGTTACCCCAAGCCTCTTTGTCTCGCCTGGTGGCATTTAAGTTGAACTGGTGGTGAAGGT
This sequence comes from Ellobius talpinus, assembly GCA_001685095.1. NCBI lineage: Eukaryota > Metazoa > Chordata > Mammalia > Rodentia > Cricetidae > Ellobius > Ellobius talpinus. Next base: position 12,421 of record LOJH01003465.1, on the reverse strand, counting down.
GTTGTCCTCAGACTCTTTCTTGGAAAGCTTCCTTTTTCCCTTTACAGACAATGAACAGTCTCCGGGGCGGAACCTGGGACTCACTCTAGAGATTGCTCCAAGCCATCTGTCATACAAACACCTGAGAATCCACTGGCAATTTTTGCCACCCAGATGCCCATTTACCTCTTCCCCACTCAGAGTACAGGAACGTAGGCTCAGGTCAGCCTCACACAACCTTCATTTGTGCAGGAGTCTGGTTCTGTTTGTTGAGCCTTGATTATGGAATCTTCTGTTCTATGGTCTTAGCCATCTCCTCACTGCCCCACTATCCCATGGTTTTCTCTTTTAGATTTTTGCACATGTGTGTTACATGTATGCGCACAGGCACGTGGAGAGCTGAGGTTGACGTGTGTCTCCTACTGTTGCGCTTCACTCTTTATTTTGAGATAGGGTGTCTCATGGAACCTGGAGCTCACAGACTGAGCTGCTAGGTAATGAGTTCCCCACATCCTCCCGTCTCGGCCTCCCCGGCACTGGGGTAGATGCACACCCTTAGCCTAGCTTCCACCAATTCACTTCCTTATGGTTGCCCAGCAAGCACTTTACCCTCTGTGTCATATCCCCAGCCCTGGTTTCCTTCACGTCCTTCTTGGCAGAGCTGGGCAACACAGGAGGCTAATTTACAGTCCCGCCCTTCACTCCCAGCCTCTGACTGAACATAGACCTACCAGCCAAATGGAGGGGGCCTTGATTAGTGCTTTGATAACTGATCATTATCTCTTGGGATCCATTTCTGACTTTGGACCAGTCACCTCACATCTTCAGGTGCCCTTCATCAGAAAAGCAAAACAGACTTCCCATGTTACACATGGCCCACCCCTGGGAAGAGCTTCATTCTCAGCATGGCTCAGCCAGTTCGTATCTGATCCATCCAGAAACAGTCAGTGAAAATGATCAGCTCTCGCTTGTCCTCTGGCTCACTGGTTTTGATTTTCTTTTCTCGTTTTCTTTAGCATTTTTAGACATAGGTGGCCCCCAGCTGACCCTGGGTGACTCATGCCCTATGAGAGAGACCATCCAGAGCCCTGATTTTCCTGTATGCAGGGCAGGAGAGAGCAAGGACCTCGGACACTGCAGGTTGCACAGCCTGCACATTCCAAAGACCAGGGACACAGTGCTCAGCAATGCTAGGATCTGAAGCCAGCTTTTGGAGCCCTGTGGTTTGCAGCTCCTCTCACACACACGTTAGCCCCCTTAATATTCAGACGTCATCCACACCACAGCAGGTCAGGGCTGCCCTCCCTGCTCTCAGCTCTGCCCCTGCCCAGATGCTCAGCTCCAAGCACTGACCCTGTACCCAGAAGTCCAGCAGCAGGCTCCTGGCCAGATCTCAGGTTCACAAGAAACAAAACATTTAATCTGGCTTTGCAACCACTGCATGGTCAATGCTGTTCAAACACTTGAAGAGCCCAGACCCCACTCCCAGGGAGCAGTAAGCTCTAGGTTCCTGTGTGTGAAGTATTCTGGGCACTTCGACCCCTTTACCACAGGGTTAAGGCTGGATGTTCAGTGCTTGGGACCATTGATCGGGATAGGCAAAGCTAGCCCACCCCAGACTTCCAGCATCCCTGTCCTTTCCTGGATCTTCCAATGCCTTCATTTCTGCTACTGTGGAGTGGAAATGACCATAGCAGCAGCCTCAATGCACGAATGTCAACACTGCGTGAGTCACACCCCTAGTTCTCAGCTCTTCATTAGCTGCTGCTCCTGTTATCCCTCTCCAAAGCTGTTGGTGGACTTCATTGGTGGACTCAGAGGGTTACTATGAGAAGGGCTGGTGTCTTCAGGGTGCCCCCACCCCTCTCCTACACCACATTTTACTCAGAGCACAAAGAGATCCCGCCACCTACAGACAACTCAAGACTCTCCTGAGAGTGGTCTTGGCACACCATGGCTTAGCAGCTGCTGTGCTTGATGAGAAATGGACCAAAGCTCTCTTCATGCCAGGTCACATTCTCCTCGGTGCTCATCACCTCTGCTGAAACTTGGAAGATTCCACAAGCTTCTAAAACTCCAGTCCCAAAAGCCCGGAGTATGCCAACACGGCACACAAGCATGGTCTTGCAAGTGTTCACCTGGAGATATCTCTTGAGTCACTTGGTGTTTGTACACTTTTTGGAAGCTGGGGAGTTCACACCAAACATAAGTGTAGTTCTTCAGCATTTCCAGAAATTCTCAATATGCATCATTATAGCTGGACCTTAACCCTGTAACTATGTAACACTAGGCTTGTCTGTAGACCATCACACCACAGACAGTTCCCACTATGCATGACAGGGGTGAGTTAGCCAATGTAGGTCATGTGCCAAAGACCACTGTTTATGTTCACAGATGCTCCTGAGTGCCCTCACCCGTCCCTGAAGGATTCCTTTAAGAATAGAGATAGATTAGTTAGCGTGCAGACCTGACTTCTGTCCCTGGATCCCATAGACAAGGAGTTGGGTATGGTGGTGCCTCCTTAGTGTTGGGGAAGTAGAGACAGGTGGCTCCCTGGTGCTCATTGGTCAACAAGCCTACCTACTCACCTACTGAGCTCCAGGCCAGTGGGAGACCCTGTCTCAAAAAAAAGGTGGACAGCTTCTGAGAAGCAACAGAGATTGACCACTGGCCTCCAAATACACACACACACACACACACACACACACACACACACAGGTATTTTGATAAACTGCTCCGTCCTTCATTCCTTTATTATTTCTATATTGAAAAGAACAGAAACACAAGTAGCCGATTTTGTTTTGATTTCCAGGGTACTGTGTGTTTCTGGTTGCTTTCTGCTGTGCTCTTCCACGCGGCTTCTCTTTACTTTGCTCGCTCTGTACCTGCCTGGTACGTCGGTCTTAACGGGGATTGCAAGCCTGGCAGCTTAAACGGTGGAAACTGATGGACTCTCAGTTCTGCAGACTGGAAGTCTGAGGTTGAGGTGTGGTGGGGTGGGTTCCTTCTGAGGCTGTGAAGAAAGCACCCCACGCTTCCCCCCTACTTCTGATGTGTGGATGCTTTACCCCTCCTGCACCCTCATCTTTGGGTCCCATCCTCTCTCCAGGCACGTCTTGTCTCTGTATCCAATTCTCCCATTCCCATAAGGACAGGAATCCTGCTCATTTTCAGGCCACCTGGTGGTCCCATTTCCTAAAAGCATCTTCACAGACCCCTCCCCCTTTACAGGTAAGGTCACATGATGAGAAGCTGGGCTTAAAGACTCTAGCATCCAGATTGCACCAGAACTCAGTTCAGCCCTCCGTGCATTCCAGGTTTCTTTTCTTTCAATTGTCCTGCATTTCCTAGTCCCTTTTCACGTCCTTTGCCTAACTACCCTTTCTCTGGCTTTCACCTTTTCTCTCCCTTCTGGAAGACCTGGTGCTTATGCAGGGGATCCAGAACCTTCTAAGCTCTGACTCTGGAGATGGGGAGGGATAATGGCTCCCATTCTGGGCAATCATAAAACACAGAGGCATGCTTTCAGAGTGAGGCTCATAACTTGGCAAACAGCCCGGGCTAGTTGGACCCTTCTCTCTATCAGAACCAACACCCACTAATTTAATTTAATATAATTTGTTTAAATAAAATCTGCTAGGTTCCAGAAAATATGGTCCGCCTGGATATTAATATGGATTTACATAAGCAAGAAAATTGAGGTCACTTTCACAGCCCTTCTCGTGTCGTGTTTACTGGCAGTCAGCACTAGATTTAACGGTTGCTACAGGATCTCTTTCCCTTCTGGTAGAGGCTAAATTAACCATTCTGCTATTTATTACCTGCTTGTTAAAATGCAGGAGTCTCCGGATCCGTAATGGAAGTGTCCACTATCACTCATTCCGCCAACCCACACCTTCGTCCTTGCCAAGGACTTCTTGTTTTCATGCAGAGGATTTGGATGGCTGCCCTGCGCAAGACAGCAGCCAGTCTCCCAATGGTAGCTCTAATTTTCCTCACGTTTGGAAATGCTGTAGGCATTGGGTGTCTTTGGCATTTCACACACAGGAGTGTGCATGTTGCGTCTGACACACACACACACACACACACACACACACACTCACTCACTCACCGGGGTCAATGAGGACCTGAAGTAGGAAAGAAAGCATCTGGGCGGACAATCAAATACCCTGTCTCCTTCAGGGAGTATTTTCACCGCAAATTCAGAAACAGATCACAGGAATCATAGTGGTACATAAAGGTCCATCCTCATGACAAATGGAGACAGCCAAACTAATTTTCTTGGTGACCTTATCTAAATGAGTTAGAAAATAACACTTCAGATTTATGGCTAGTTACATTTAAGCCCTTTGATATCTTTAATTAAGCCTGTAGAGATTTATTTCCATATTATTCCTTTGGTAACCCTTTAAAAATGATAAAAATGTAAATTAATATTGCCCTCAACGGGAGATGTTTCTATTTATCCTAAATTAGTCTCAGACCCTTCCTCTCACACTGCACTGCTGGGGCACACGTTGCACGTGGCTCTTAAATGATTTATTGTGAGACTTTGACAATTTAAGGAATAATCTCTTAGCGTCTCAAGCAAAACCTGCAACATTTTAGCTTCTTTGTCTGACACTCAAAACTTTATCTCACGTCAAACAACACAATGCCTTTTTCTCTATCTTTATGGTGACTCTAAGGGGCAACACTGAGGATCACATCCGGGGCCTGGTGCTAAGCAGCCGGCATTTTTTTCCATGAGAGATTATTGTACCTGTTAACGTAATTTGCCTTTTATTACTTCTGGCATAGCTATGCTTTCTTGCCTAGTTTCTCTTCAAACCTTATCTACAAGACGATATCCAGGGTTCATTCTGTAGTTGTGATAAAAATCCTCTGACCATAAGCAACTCGGGGAGGAAAGAGATTATTTGGTTTACACTTCCAGATCACAGTTCATCATTGACAGGCATCAGGGCAGGAACTCCAAGCGGGAACCACTCCTGGAAGGAGACCTCTTGCCGCCTCGCTCCTCTGGCTTTTGTTCACTTACTCATCCATGTTTAGCTGGCTTTCTTATAGAGCCCAGAACCACCTGCCTAGGGATGGTGCTGCCCACTGTCGACTGAGTCTTCCTTTATCCATCTAGACAATCACACCCCCCCCCATAGAGAAGCTCACAGGTCAGTCTAATCTGGGCAATTCTTGATCAAGGCTTTCCTCTCAGATGGCTGTGGGCTATGTCAGGAATATGACTAGGCCAGACATGTCCTTCGTAATGGCTCTTCCATGTTTCATCTATGTTCTCTGATCCTTCCTTTTCAGACCAGCTTGGTTTCCCATTCACTCATCCAGGTTTCCTTCCTCCCCAGGTGAGTACAGCTACCTGGGCACCACTCTGCGCCAGGTAGCCGTAGAGCCCATGCCGTCCCTCCTGGATGTCAGACAGCTCATCACACTGTACGGGATCCTGCCTTTGGGTAAGGACTGGCCATTCCTACAAGCTGAGACAGCAGCCTCCCTTCTTGCTTTGATAGTATTTCCTGTTTGACCCCAAAAGGACTTTTCACTTTCCCACCCGAGAATATAAAGCCTTGTCTCGCTTCCATATTACATGCCCAACATGCCCATCAGAGAAGGACCTGCTGGGAAGCGTGTTTCTGTGCCATCTTTGGGTCCAGTCCGCTGGAGACAGGTGGTCTCTGTGAAGTCAGTCAGCAGAGCCTAAGGGCTAGGGCAGCCTTCACATGGTGCCTTGTGGGTCTGGATCCTGAGGAAGTAACGCCTCTCTGAAATCGGTGAAATGTCTTTCCTCAGTCTTTCCCCAAGGCTCTCTTCCCCAGTGTCTCTTCTCACCAAGGAAGAGTTCCATCACGTGCTTCAGACACCTCTCTAGGGTGAGCCTAAGGATGCAGGAAGGCATGGAGTCTGTCTTCCTTCCCTCTGGTTGGTGACTGCCTTGGGAGGGAAGCACCCCGAACAGTGGAGCTCTGTCCACAGCTCTGAAACTTGAAATTGCGGCTGTTTCACCTGCTTCAGTAACTGTCCCGCTTTGACTTAAGAACTTAAGTCTGTTGGCAAGAAATCCTCACGTCCCCCCACCCCGACATTACATCACTAGTAGTAAATGTAATTGGAGGGCCATATAAATATACAGGTACTAGATTTCATATTGTATCCCGTACAAGTATAACATATTGGAGAACACGATTTAATGTCAACAAACTCGATATGTAATATTCACAGGGCCAACTTAATGAAGTACACATGAACCTCACACCTTGTTATAATATAGTGGAAGACAGAAAACACAGTGCACCGGCGGGTGTGCTACATTTGTCCCCTTGGTTTGCAGGACCCTGGCATGCTTGGTTTTCTATTCTGCTTCTAAAACCTCCCTTGAGGAGACAACCCGCCTCCGCTAACTCCCTGACCCCTTTGTCGTGGAGGACCCTCCCATCCCCACCCCTTTCACCCCACACCACCCCCATCCCTGGCTGTCATCATCAGCTGCCAAGGTCTGGCCACAGAGTCAGCTGGAGAGCTTGTTCTCCTGAGAGAGTTTGATGTCACCTGTGAAGAATGCAGACACTAGCGGGCAGGGCAGCGGCAGCTGCCGACATCTCCCCTGTCCCCAACAAGGGGCAGCTTCAGGAATTGTGCAGGCAGCAGAAGCGGCCGACATCCCCCCTCCCCTGTTGCTCTCACTTGCAGCTGGAGGTGACTTGTGAAATTCACACTCAACAGCCCCAAAGGCATATCTACGCACAACTCATCTGCCCCTAGCTTAATTTCAGCTTCTCCAGCACCTGTGGATCTTGAGGTTCCCAGCACCCTTTGCCGCCCATGGCAGGAACACCTGAGGCTCAGTCCCATCCTGGCTTCCCATTGCAGGTCCACCATCTCAGGGCTCAGTTCCTTCCTGACCGTAAACTCTTAGCAGCATATCTCAAGACATTTCCACATTTAAAACCCACCCTACTTAGTCACAGGAGCACCCAGGGCTAGCCAGGGTCATGCCCAAAGCATCCTTCCATGTCCAAGTATGAACAGAAGAGGAATGAAGGCCTCTTTCTCCACCAAAAAAAGTGTATCCCTTCATCATGCTATGCTGCTATATAACTCCCACGAGCCACAAGCAATGTCCCCTTGCTTGTGTCACCTGAAAGGACATGGAGAATGGTGAACAACTATAAAAATAAGTTCCTGATTGTCACACAACTCCCTGTATCTTTTCAGTTATCCCTGAAAGGAAAGGAAGGGACAAGTTATATCGAGCCAGGCATAATAGCACATTAGAAAGGCAGAGGAGAAGGATTGGGCCAGCCTGGGGTATAGATAGGGTGAGATCCTGTCTCAGATTTTATGATTAATGTTGTCATTATATTCACACATTAACAGCCAAGACATAGACACCCAGAGTCACTAAAACCAGAGTCCCTCAAGGACAGCTGCTCCCCTCGCCATAATGACCAGCACTGAGTTCTGTGTACCTTGTACCTCCTGAGTGCCCTCTCTGTTCTGCCACCCCCAGCCCCTATGTTCCTCAAGGACAGCTGCTCCCCTCGCCATACTGACCAGCACTGAGTTCTGTGTACCTTGTACCTCCTGAGTGCCTGCTCTGTTCTGCCACCCCCAGCCCCCATGTTGGAGAGCGCCTGGCGTAAGGTGTAGACTGTGGATGAGGTCAGGAGGCAGCAACAACAATAATCCAAGTTGCTTCACGGCCAAGTGCCAGATAACCTCTGTTCCTGACAGCCTGGGGCCAGCTCAGGAGAAACACCTCTCGGCTTTGCCCCCAGCCCTTGGCCTTTCCCCGTCTCATAGGCTTTAATACATAGCAGAAAAGAAGGTTCTAGAGGAAATGAACACGTCTCAGCCGATCTCATTATCTGTCTCTCTGCATTCCGTTCTCAAGCTGGCAGAGGATTTAGTAAAGCTCTTGACAGAGAAACCCCACAACCACTACACACACACACACACACACACAGGGTAAGCTATTGCAGGAATGCTCCTTAAAATTTTGAGTCTGGAAAAAATACAGGACCAGAGAAGAAAGGCTGGCCTGGAGGACCCCAGAGGCCCCAGAGCCAATGGGGCAGAAGGTGAGCCTTGGACTTGACATGATTTCCTCGCATTCATCGTGGCCAGAGACCCCTTCGTACAATGCAGCCACAGCCTGAGGCCCGCTAGCAGAAAAAGGAACTCTGGCTTTCTTGGCAGCATCCAGCAGCATTGGCCTCTGTCTTTTCCAGGGTCCCCAGAAGTGCACAAGAAAGCCCCCTTGGTGAAGTCGCTGCTGTTGGCTGGGCCTCCGGGGGTGGGGAAGAAAATGCTGGTCCATGCCATCTGCACAGAAACGGGAGCTACCCTCTTCAACTTGTCTGCCTCCAACATCGCCGGGAAGTACCCCGGCAAAACCGGCCTGCAGATGATGCTACACTTGGTTTTCAAGGTATGTGCCGGGGCTCCTCTTTCGAGTTCAAGTGACACTCTGTTCCTGCAGGTCATTCTTCTTCTAGACCAGCAGACACATTTATGTTGAACTCCCATTTCATCCCCCCCCATAAATTAACTCATTCTCACATCTGGCTGGGCATCACACAAGTAGAAACAGCTTCTTTGGATTGTAAGCACCCTACTGTGCCGCCCAGCCCCGACTCCTGCGGCCACGGGGTTCCTTGCTGAAATGCCTGCACGTCTCCTGGAAACTCAGACCGGCGTTTGACTTCCTCAGCTCATCAATGTGGGGTCTGTGTGTAGATTGCTTCTCATGTGGTATAAAATACCCTGCTCCGTTTCCCTCTTGGCGCTGGCTCTCCCAACAGGTCTGAAGGAGGAAAGGGCAGGAAGCTAACAAACAAGGATGACACAGGGTCACAGACAGCATCTCAGAGGACCCAATGCACTGCCGGCTCTGTGACCTTAGTTAAGTTCTTAACAGCCCCTTTGGGTCCCATCACCAAAAGGAATGAACCTTAAAGAACTCTGATAGGGATCTTTTATTATGCTATGAAGATTTTACAAGATGTAATTTTTGACTTGGCTGAGGACCTTGCGGTCATCCCCCTGCCTGTCAGCTTGGAGTGTAGACAGCAGTGTGCCTGCACACACTATCCAGGTTAGGCACTAGGCTGAACCTGCCTTTCAGAGCTATAAGAAATGGGGACGGTAGTGTCAACAAAACGCAGATAGAAGTGAGCCCCTCCTAGGAATTCTGGCCCAGTAGATCTCAGATGAGTGAAGTCAGAAGTGGGCTTCGTTCCCTCAGCCAGCTCTCGCCATAGGACCCTTAGCGAGTGTGTCTCTCCTCTTTCGTGCTTGTCACACAATGCTTCCAGTCACTGGACGCCTATCTGATGTGCTCTGCTCAGATGACTGACTCCCCTTGCGAAATATCTCCTCAGGGCCTGGCCTGCTTTGGGTGGATGGATGGGTGAGTGGGTGTGTGTTTTATGTTTGTATGTGTGGGATGCACATGTGTGAGTGGGGGTAAGCATGCAGATGTGTCAGAATGCATGTGACAGCCAGAGGTCAACCTTGGGTGTCATTCTTCAGATGCCACCTCATTGGAGGAGACAGGGTCGCTCACTGGTCTGGACTCACCAGGTAGGTTCACTGGTCTGGACTCACCAGGTAGGCTGATCTGGCTGGCCGGCAAGCACCAGAGATATGCCTGTCTCTACCTCCCCAGCCCTGGAATTAGAAGTGCACACTGATACCCAGCTGTCCCAAATGAGTACTGACTGGGGATCAGGCTTGACTCTTCCCCCTTATTCAACAAGCACTTTGTTTTTTTCAACAAGCACTTTACCAACTGAGCCGTCTCACCAGCTCCCTCACGGCCTACCTTCTATATTGGCTTCTTGGTTTGTCAGAATTTTTCTTATATCCTGGATGCAAATCCTTGTTACTCGTGAATTGTAAGCATTCGCATTTCCCCAGCCCCTCTTGGGCACATTGTTCCAAATGTGTGCTGGTTAAACTGTCAATTTGACACAACCTAGAATCACCTGGAGAGAGTCTCAAAGAGGAATTATCTAGATCAGATTGGTCTGCGGGGATTGTCTTGGTTGCTAATTGATGTAGAAAGATACAGTCCACTGTGGGCAACACCATTCCCTAGGCAAGGGGTCCTGAGTAAAGAAATTGAGCTGAACATAAGCAAGCAAGAGAGAGATATTCATTCCCCTCTGCTCTTGGCTGAATTAATGTGACTAGCTGTTTGAAGTTTCTGCCTTGACTTTCCTGCTATGATAGACTGAAGCCTAGAAGTGTAAGGCAAACAGACCATTCCCAGCCTATGTTGTCCCCTCCCCTGGAGCTGAGATCCCAGGGCCTTGTGCTTGCTAAGTAAACGCTCTATCACTGAGCTAAACTCCAACAGCCCACTGCAACGCTGGTTTTACTCCGGATATTTTATCACTGCAACAGAAATAAAACCAGGACGGTATTTCTCACAACGCCCTGTGATGTAGACACTGCCACTACCTCCGTCACCATAAGAAAGCAGAGGTACCAGGGTAACAGTGCTGCTTTGTGTCCCCTGAAGTCCAGCCGGCGCCTCCATCATTCATAACCTGAGTTATGAACACATAACTTGTGCCTGGGTCTCTTCACTTCACACACGGCGCCTGTTGTGACTCTGGGCACAGCCAGTGACCCGAGCCTTGGCAGGTTCTCCCTCTAGGAAAGTGAGAACCCTTGTCTTGATAACAGATAAACAATCGTTGCACTTACTAGAGCAATCACAACCCAACGTTATGGGGACAGGAAGTGCTAGACATCGGGCTATTAAAATGTAGGCCGTCACATCATCCACCTAGGCCCCTTGGTGTCAGGAGCCTGACACACACCTCATTAAGCGTCACCTTCGTTGTATATGTAGCTGATTAATGAAAGATCCAGAAGTCTTGGGAGTGGGAGCCATTCAATTAAAGACTGCTCCAAGAGGCCACTGTGCCCTGGCATGACTGACATAGTTATCTGCATTTAATTAACCAGAGGAAGGCAGGATTAGGAGCCAAGGGCTGGAAGCCGGAGGGTGTGGCTCACTAGGACCCTAGGAAGTTGGAGGGTATGGGTCATTGTCGAATCTAGGACCCAGGCCATGGCTCAAAGGCAGCAAGGCTGGCTCTGTGGGGTTTGCAGGAGATGAATACAGAAGGGCCTTATTACCCGTCATGCTTCCTGAGACTAATCCCTATGCCTGAATTAATCTCTGGGGAGAAGCTGAAACTGCACATGCTCTTGCAGCCAGTCGGGGGCACTCAATCTCCCATGGCACCCCCCCCCAGGGTGGGAAAACAAACCTCTAGTTTGCTTCATAACCATAGATTCAAGTCCATTTTGTGGCCATTGCTCCTGAAGGACTCTTGTATTTTATGCAGAGTAGCAGAGGGAGGGGTCTCCATTAAGATGCATTCAGTGTAAATGGGAACAAGCATTACTTCAGATTATCTGTCCAGTTGGGGTAAGATGAAGACAAGAAGGTGTTGCCTTTAGGAAATACTAGGAATTCCTCATCCGATCAGTTCAACATTTGGAACATTGTCACCATCCCTCCAGCAGGGAGAACTGAGGGTAGAAGGAGGGGAGACACAGGGAGAGCTTCCATCTTCAAGGAGCCAAAGAAAACCTGAGGGGACAGAAGCAATGACATGGGGGAGTCCTAGGGCTGACCCAACTCTGCGGATGCCTTGATCTCAGACTTGCAGCCCCCAGAATATAAGCCAATGCATTTCTGTTTTTAAGCAGACAGAAAGAACAAAACATTGGTTGATTGGTATATGACGATCCCTGAATGAGTATTCGTGGGCAGAGAGGTCATTTCTCAGGAATCCATGGGCACACATCTCTTTGGATTCTTATGACAGTCAATCAGAGACAGGGATACCAAAAGGACTTTGGGAGACATCCACCCAGAAGTGAGGCACACATTAAGGATTTATACATACTGTTCAGGTGTGAACACCAAGGGCCTGGACACTGAGCATCAATTCTATAAGGGTGTCTGTATGAAGGCCAGGGTCACCTCCCACAGCACGATGAAGGTGGTTTCAGATTTAGGGATGGGGTCCAGAGTGGTCCCCAAACCTTTTCCTGCACACACTTTATTCATAACAGTTTTAAGCCAATGACAGGTTTAAGCAGGATGTGTGGCGAGTTCACTGTATTCTTCCCCACGCACATACAGCCCCCACCACCAGCATCCTACAGTGTGAATGCGCTGTGGTCCAGGACTCAGCACGCCATGTATGTCCTCATCATGCCTATTAGTGGTAGGCATCTGGGTAGCCAGAGAGATAATCTATATTATATTACACTCTCTGAGTCTTCAGCATTTAATCCTGGGAGGATAGAGTCAAAGTCGAGAACATCCCGAAAGGAGCTCAGATGTGGGAAAATTCACCCCAAATTGGGGACATTGTAATCTAGAAAAAAGAAAAGGAAA
>LOJH01003464.1:24581-41300 GCA_001685095.1 Ellobius talpinus | reverse complement strand
TATTAACCAATGAAAGTAACACATAGACAGATGACCCTCCTCCATCATGCCTGTATGTAAGTAATGTTAAAGTAAGTTGTGAAGTAACATATTAGAGGTCTTGTAATTAATATAAAGTTTTGGTAATGTGTAAAGAGAAGCTGTGGTTTGAAAGGCTTCATGTTTGTGTATACTGTTTAAGTAATGTGATGTGGCTCAAACATGACAGGGTGGGATGGTGTCATGAGGGCTGGGATGGTGTCATGAGGGTTGTGCTGATGTGTTTGGTCAGCTAATACAATGATAACTCACCTTCTGAGTTGGTGTTAGGCACTTGACTTGTAGAGTATATTCTTACACTTGCAATTATAACAAAGTGCTAGCCCATTGGATCCCACGTGTCCCTTATTTAGAATTTGTTGTCTCCGTTGGTAGAATTTTTAGGACTACATTTGTATCTACCCAAGGCAAAGGCAGGAAACAGACAGAAACAAACAATAGGGATTGTTGAGTGTCAGGGGCATGCACTGGAGCAATGCTGCTATCTCTTTGGTGATTGCAAGATGCAAAAGGAAAACAGAGACCAAAGAGGAAGAGACCTGGCTCCCTGAACTAGTTCTGCAAACTTAGATTTAGACGGATGCTTCAGCTGATGGGATGCTAGGAAAATGTTGTTGCCTTTCCTGCTTTCTGTACTGATAATCAAGCTATTACTAGCGTAATCCATTGCTCGGGTCTCATTTAAATTGGCATGAAAAGTGAATAAAGTTTCCCACAAAGTCTTGGAAAGGCTAGAGATCAATTTTGTTCAAGCATTTACCCACAACTTCTGTTTTTTAGCCTACAATTCTTCTAGTGGGTTAAAGAATCAATGATATTACATTTTCTGTCACTGTAACTATTCTTGGCTCTGAGATGAAGTGAAGAAAATCATATACTTTTATTTTGATATGTTATAATGCATCACTTGGCATTATATGAATACATCACTATAAATTTTCACTGCATTTGACTTTTCCAGTTACTTTAGTCTGTGTGAACAATAGGAGTATATTTTATCCCAAAGATACGCAATCTTTTGTGCAAAGATAAAGCCTCCACCTGTGTAGCAGTAAACTGCAGCAATGAGAACAAGTATTCGGTACACAAGCCATTGGTCTCCTTATTTTGCTTTTCCAAGACTTTCAAGGTCAGGTGTGGTGGCACATGCTTGTGGTCCTAGTACTTGGGAGAGAGAAACAGGGCGATCATCAATGCATGTTCCACATCAGCCTGGTCATGGTGTATATGGTGTATGCAGTGAATTCCCGGCCAGCCAGAACTGCATAGATAGACCCTGTCTTTTTTTTAATTAGTTAAAGATTGACTGGTATCAATCTTTCACTTGTGATCCTGAAAAGAGATCCCTTCTTGCTCTAAGAAAAGCTTAATAATCCACTGAGGGTTCAGTATTAAATTGGAAGTAAGTTTTTATCTGAAAGCTATTGGGTATCTTCCTTGAACAAAACGCAGGGTGCAAATTTGAACAGTAAGAGAAATGTATTTGTAAGGCACATGAATGGGGTGAATTGCAGAGTCTCAGCTACAGATCTTGCATGTAGCTATGTATCTTGTTGCACCACTTCTTCCTTCTCCGCCCCTTCTCAATATGGACCTGAAATCCAGGTAAGAACAGATGAATGAGCAAAGAGCTCATTGTTATATAGGCAACCCATATGAGGAACACTGAGGGTGTATCTTTTTCTTTTTCATGTATTCTTCTCTCATATATTACATCCTGACCATAGTTTCTCCACCCTCCTCCACTCCCAGTCCTTCTTCCAACCTTCCCTCTCCCCCACTCTCCCACCAATTCACTCCTCCTCCATTCCCTTACAGAACAGAGCAGGCCTCGAATGTATATAGAAACCACTGAATTAAACTTGTGGCCACTGTGATTTAGGACAAGACGTAATGTTATAATAACCCTTTGCTGGCCAAAACCATGGACTTGACCAATTGTGCTGACACAGGTTTATAATCCTAGCACTTGGGAATCTGAGGCAGGTGGATGGTGAGTTCAAGATCAACCAGAGATATATTACTGAGTTTGAGAATGGGTTAAGCAACATACTATGATACTGTATGAACAAAAAATAAATTATGAACTTTGGACTCAAAACTTGCATACAATATTAGTTTCAATATTTATTGGTTATATGTTACTCCCTAAGTTAGCCTCTCATCTATGAAATAGAGATCACAATATTACTTATCCTTAAAGACTGCTCTGGGTATTAATCTTCTTCTTTCTCTCTCTCTCTCTCTGTGTGTGTATGTGGAATGTGTGTTTTTCTCTCTCTGTGTATGAATTGCCTAGAAAAAAATCAAATACCAAAATATTGACAATCTCTTTTATTGTAAATGTTATTCATGTAAATGTTTTTGTAACACCAATGCTCATTATTAAACATTAAGAATAATAAGAGTAGCAGCAGCCAATTCTAGCTTAAAGAAAAGAAACTGAGAGAGAAACAAGAATTTCTGTTCTTCCTTTTTGCATTTTACCTCATGTAGTGTTCCTTGTATGAACTGTTGTGTTATTTAGATTAAAAATGAAATAGAGAATGTATCTTCATTTATAATTCATCTCTACTGGAAATAAAACTCAATATATCACATTTCTACTTAAGACAAAAAACATTTATCTGTAATTATCAAATATTGTTCCCTGTTCCAGGAATTTTGCAACTAAGTGGGCAGAAAAACAAATATCACTTCATACTAGATGTTGTCCTGCTCCTAGGATTATTCTAGAAGGATTCGTCTTAGTGGTTTTTCTGCAACAAACACAGCACCGTTGTATAAATCTGTTCCAGTTATTCTGGGTTGACTGCAAGAAGAAAGTTAGTAATGAGGGAGTGTGGAGTCTAGGTGGGAAATTTGCTTCATATTCTTCCCTCGTTTACTTTCCCACTGCCTTTATATAACCCTTTGACTCTAGTGTGCCAGAATATGCGGGAGAAGAGGGCTACCTCAGATGGCGAGAGAACAGGTGAGTGATATTGTCTAAATCTTTCGTCTCCACCAAACGTCATGTTGAAATTTCACTGCCACAGTAAAGTATAATGAGATGGTCTTTGAGAGGAAATTGATCATAAGACTTCCACCTTCATAAATGCTGTTGGTTCCTATTTTAAAAAGTCTTGTAGGAGAGCTAATTTCACCTACTTGTCACCTTTTATCATCAGAAGGCAGTCTGTTGCTTCCCTCTGGAGGACCACACATTCAGGGTACCATCTTGAAAGCTGAGAGTAGATCTTCACTGGACCACTACACCTAAGAGAAATAAACTATGGTTCAATATGAACTACTTAACCTCTGACTTTCCAGTCGCATATCACAGATGAATTTAGATATAGCAGGAAGAGTCTAGGTATGTAAACAGGAAGAAGTAGCTGGGGCTTTAAGGGTTAGGCCAAAGGGAACTTAAAATATTAGTCATCTTAGATGAAGATAAAATTCTAGACACATTGGAGACAATAGACAGTTAAAGCATTGCTGCAGAAAGAAATTTTATAGCCCATTGTCAACAAATTTTATTATTATTCCCAAGAACAAGGAATTTTATTTTTATGTCCGGAAGTATTTTAAAATTTAATGTGAGTATACAGGATTTTAAGGCATTACAAGTCAAACATATCTTATTGATGGCTTGGTCTTTTAGGGTCTGCTTAACAACTTCTAGGTCCTAAATTCTAGGGCAAAGGAACCCAAAAGACTTCTGGTGAGGTTTAATGTGAAAGTCACCCTCCACTGGTGTGCCATAAGTAAGAGCATCATTCTTGGTCAGAAGGAGGACTACAGACTTGGTGTTGATTTTAGACACACAGCTTCTCAACAAGTTAGAAGAGATAAAATATCCATGCTTTATCTATTTAAAACTGAGACCCCTCACCAGAACTTCTGCATCCTAAGAAACATGCTTCTTGAGGTTTTAGAGTCTTTACTCATTGCAGTGATATGCACACATCTTATTTTTCACCAGGTTGGTATGATTTGTGAATTCACAGAAAGTTAATGTTGAAAAGATGGTATTTATAAACTCTGTATTTCTCCATAACATGACTTGCCAGGCATTTTTCTAAATCCAGTATTCAGCACTCTGATATTGAATCATATAATCCAGATGGCTATATAATTTATTAAAATCAGAGGTTATTATAGTGCTTATTGTTTAAAGGACAAGAAATAAACTTTCAGATTTCATTTGGATAAATACAATAATTTATCTAATTGCAGTTATATTTAGTTAAACAAAGGTATCAGAACATAAATACATTAAATATTTAAATTATTTTTACAGTGGACATTATGGGATTTCTAGTGATCGAAGGATTAAATATTAATTTACTCATTTGTCTGGATGGAATTGTTCTTAATGGCAAAACCCTTTCCAGTTCTTAAAAATGGGTGTTAATATGAGATAACGTGATCAGGCAATTTGCTTAGCATTTTAAAGGAACCATTGTTTGAACCAAGAAATAAGTTCCAGTGATGGCTTTTAAACCAGCGACCTGTTTTCTCTAGTTCCAAGCAAAATAATCGTATTTTATAAAACTCCACATAGTTGTATTTCTTTGATTAAACAATAAATTCCTTTCAGCCCCCATATCAGAACATCTCTCCACCCTCACAGAGGAGCTTCTTTTTGTAGTAGATGGCGATTAACCTACAGAAGAACATGCCAAGAATAAGAGGTGCTCAGTTCTGAACACGATGTCACTTTCCGCCCCGCAAAGCTCAAGTGTCTTCACGGAAGAGGGAGCCTAAGGATTGTCAGAGCCAATAGGAGGGGCTGATCCTGTAAAACTGCTGCAGTATCTGCCAGAAAAACCCAGCACCATTGCCCATGGCAGCTGTGACTGGACGCATAAGACCTGCAGGGGCTCAAGCTAGGCAAATTTCGGCCTGGATGGAAGAGGGGTTCATGAAGTTGAACCACTAGCGGGGAAGATCCTGGCAGTGGATGGCTGTTGGGGAAGTAGAACCAGTGTCTCTCAGAGGCTTCAGTAGATGGCCCTACATGCATGCACATACAGGCATCACTTAGCAGGCTCAGCGGGGTTAAAAAGAAAAGACCACTTGAAATTAGGAAGGAAAAGTGGTAGAAGAATAGGGAGGAAATTAAAGTTGGAGAGGAGGGAATGGAGAGTAGATTTGATCAAAACATCATATATACAGAATTCTCAAGTAAAAGAAAAATATGTATATAAGACAGTGGTCCGTGAACTGCAATCAGGCCTTCATCAGACACCATGTTTTCAGCATTTTGTTCTGTGATTTCCCAGAACAAAAAATGCCATTACTTGTAGAATAAAAAATGAAATTAGCTGGGCAGTGGTGGCACACGCCATTGATCCCAGCACTGAGGAGGCAGAGACAGTGGATTTCTGAGTTCAAAGCCAGGCTGATCTACAAGTTCCAGGATGCCCAGAGTTACACAGAGAAGCCCTGTTTTGAAAAACAAAACAAAACAAAACAAAAACCAAAAAAATCAAAACAAACACAGCAAAAGAAATAGGAAAGAAAAACTATCATTCAGTTAGGACTAAATCATGTACTAAAGACTATTAAAAGTCTATGAAATGGCTATAAAAAGAGAAAATACAAATTTTTTTCTTTCTTGTGAAAAATTTGATATTTCTCTCAAAAAATGCTGGTTTTAGGGCACTGCATTAGGGTAGAGGGCAGTGATGAACTCTTACTTTTTCTATCATTTTGATCTTCAGGTAAAGAAAGCACAGTGACTCGAATGGAATCCATTGATAGTCATGTGTTGATTTCTTTGTAAAACTGAAATTAGCAAATTTTGTAAAATAAGTTGAAGATATATTTTATCATCTGGTGTGACTCTCATCAGTTCCACAGCACAATTTCAATGGAATGAAGAGTTTATTAATATTTACAAACCTATTATCAAACTTCAAAGTGGGACATCTGTATTCTCTCAATAAGTCAGATGAGAAATCTTATCACTATCGAAACCTATTTGATCATTTTTAAATTATTTTGTATAAGGGTAACTTCCAGGGTATCTTGAACTGACTTCCTCTCCTTGGGAAGGGCTCTAATGGTGTTGCTCTGACAGATAACCATAGAGCTGTGATGGACAACAGCACAAATCTCTTATCTCAGGGTTCTGGAGTCCAGAAGGAACCCAGGAGTCCCTGCGCTGAATAAGGTGGTAGCTCCTGTGCATTCTTTCTGGAAGCTGCTGTTATGGTGTGGGTGACAGGAATATTACGAAGAATTTCTGGGTGTTGTCACAGTTTGGTGTGGGAAGTCCTGTCTATGTGTTGCTTTTATTGGTTAATGAATAAAGAACTGCTTTGAGCCTATGGCAGGGAAGAACAGAACTAGGTGGGGAAATTAATCTGAAAGCTGAGAGGAAGAAAAGGGCAGAGTCAGAGAGATGATATGGGGCTGCCAGAATCAGACATGCCAAAACTTTGCTGGTAAGCCACTGCCACTTGGCGATGCACAGATGAATGGAGATGGGTTAAATTAAGATGTAAGAGTTAGTCAATAAGAAACCAGAGCTAATGGGCCAAGCAGTGATTTAATTAATACATTTTCCGTGTGGTTATTTTGGTTCTGGGAGGATGGGATGAACAAGCAGCTCCTTACTACAACAGTTAGCCTCCATTGTCAGCTTGACATGCCTCAGAAGACAGACCCTCAACTGAGGAGATGGGTCCATGGAATTGGCCTGTGGGTACCTCTGTGGGGGGGTGTCTTTACATGTTAATTGATTTAGGCAGGCTCAGTCCTCTGTGGGAGGTGATATCTATGGTCCTGGGTTGTATAAGGAAGGTAGCTGAACAAGCCAGCACATAGTCTCCCTGTGTTGTCTCTGCTCCAGGTTCCTGTCTGAGTTCCTGCCCTGACAGCCCTCAACTACTGACTGTAATGTGGATGCATAAGCCAAAGAAACAAGCTCTTTCCTGCGTCAAGTTGGTTTTGGTCAGCGTTTCATCACAGCAACAGATAGCAAACTGTGACAGGTATACATACATTTTAAATTATGTTACGTGTGTTATCTGTGCATTTCATTATAGATACATTTCAACCAAACGAGTGACATACGAATAAATGAAATGGTTAGATGGTACATTTGGAGGATATTTAGTAGATTAAAAATTCACTAATTTGAGAAAAATGCATATAGAGAAATGTTAGAAGATATAGTGATAAATATGTTGAGTGTGAGATATGGAGAGGCTTAAATATCTGGTGTTGGAAGGCTGTGAAACTTTCTTATGGAAATGAATGCATATCAGAATAATGCACTGGGGATTTTAATCTTGTAGGATGTGGAAGAGTCTTAAAGGAACGGAACTAATGCCTGATGACTCAGCTGCTCCCAATAATGCCTAAAGGAGCTGGCCTCTATTGCACTTCAGTCAAAGAGTAAAAATGTTTTTAAGTATCTTTCAGTATATATTTTCTCCAACAGTGTAGCACATTAAAATTGGACAATATGGGTATGGTATTTGTCTACAGCATTGAAACTGACTTCCTTCTGGAATGAAATTACAGAATTTAGATAAAAACTAAAGTTATACGCTTGCCAGTGCTCTAGGTAAAAGGGTATAGTTCATTTCTAGTTCTCAGTTTAATGCTTATTTTATCTGAAATTATTTTACTGAATGAAGCAAAATTCCAAATAAGGATAGGCAAAATAAAAAAAAGAGCAAAGGAGTAAAAAGGAATGAAATTAGCAGGGTGATCTCACAGCTCATCTCTAGATTAGAAAAGCCTTATTCACTTCTATGAAAAATATTAGAGAATGTGACAACATAATCTAAGATACGTTCAAAATACAGAGAGGCTATAAGGAAGTGAGAAGAAAATGGTAATGAGCAACAACAGATGTTTCTTTCTAGGATGAGTAATTAGAGATGGAAATAGCATCTTGCAAAAAGCAAAGAAGGTTTATCACCAACTCTTAAGGAATTCAGCAAGATAATTCACACAGATGCATCATTTTTAAGACATAAAGAAGTGAGGAAGATGCAGGTCTATGGAGCCCCACCAGCTTCTGTGTTGTTCCCAATCATGGGTACCAATGGGATAAGGAAAGTTCCAGTCTTGGCTCCTGAATAACATGTCTCTGTATCTGAAAATTTCATCATAATAGATTTATTCCTTAGGGTAGAGCTTTGAATATTCTCATTTAACTATGGACCTATCCATTTCCTTTGTGAATAACAACATACATTTTTTTGAACTAACTTTCCTACACAGTCTCAGGAAAGTACAACCGAGCAGTTATTTGAAAAGGAATGGTGCTTGGCATAGGTTGTTCTACAGCTAAGATGTACAATCTGAGTTGATATCCATAAGAGAAATTGTAGAGCCTCTTCCTCTTCCCAGGGACACAGAAAAGCAGCCCAAAGTGTAAAAGTGTGAATGTCAAGGTGTTCGGCACTCTCAAGTCTTCAATCTCAGAACTGTGCTAGGTAGGTCAGTCTTCCTAATAATATACTTGAAATCTATAATTATGTTTTTTATCATTCCATTTCTTTGTCATTTGGGGAAGTTATGTTTATAATTTTCATTCATCAAGAACAATTTCAGACCTGCCTGGATTGACATGTTATTAGACACTGTGAGTCTTTTGCAGTGCCTTCTGATTTACTACCAATGTCAAGGCTACCTCATACTTTTGTGCCATACTTTACGGTTTTCTTAATTTTGATTTTTAAGTGTAAATCTTTGTTTTTCTCTGATACCAGGGAAATGAAGAGCAGTCACACATTTTCACAATGCCAGAACTCGAGGAAGATGCACTTATGTTTTATTAGGCTGTAAATGGAAAACAGTGTTTCTGTTGCTGTTCATCTCTGTGCCAATATGCTCACAAATATATCATCAGTTATTAGGATATCTATTAGACATTGCTATATTTTTATACTTTTGAACTTTATTATTACAAAATAATTTAATAAACACAGAGGAGCTAAAATTTCTATATTTGAATTCTATGATCACTCTTCTAAATCAAGCCTTTTCCACTGATAACTGTACAGAGTTTTGTGCCCTAATGTGTTGGAAGTACAATAGGAAACCCTAAATTACAGTTATGCCCTGGGAAATGAAAAGCACCTGTATCAATACTCTGTGTTTGTTACTTTTCTATTAGACAGGACGGACTATACCATAAAGCGGATGGATTTATTCTGTCATGACTCCCTGGATACAGTCATTACAGGGAAGGTATAAAGCTGAGAGCAGATCTTGGTTGTGTCATCAGGAGTATGAGTTAGCTACCTATAGCTTGGTAACAAGTTTTAGAAGTAGAGAATTTTGGCAAGGAGTTTCACCAGGCTGTGATCTAATGTTTGGGCCTATTATCCTATTTCTGCTAGCCAAACTTGCTTCTCAAAGGTTCCACAGCCTTTCCAAACAGCACTGGCTGAGGACCAAGAGTTGAAACACATGAACTTGTGATGGACATTTCACATTCAAATATTAACATTCCACTACTGATCCTCATAGTATTATTTCCATCCATAATACAAAATCCATCTAACCCAACTACGTAAATGTCCATGATTTTATTACATCTGATACTCCAAAATTGAAAACCACTTGATAATTAACCAATATCTTAATTGCAAACCCCTGTAAAATAAAAAAAGAAACCAACTCAGATTTCATGCTTCTGAAACACAATGGCTCAGAGTAAGTAGCTCCACTCCAAAAGAGGGGTGCGTAGGCACAGTACAGAAAAACCCGACTAAAACAAGACCAAATTCAGCAGGACAAACGTCAAACTCACCTCTCCATTTTCAACACTGGGGCTCATGACAGCATATTCTGGTGTCCAATGGGCTTAAAGGGCTTCAAGTTACAGTTTAGCAGCCTGTGTAATGCCTGAGATTTCTCTTATGCCAATTACACTCAGTGTCTATGGATTTCCTTGGTGTATGCTCTTGGGAATCTACATCACAACTTCACAACTTCATACAGTAGCTGTTCGGGGATTACTTGTTGGGAACCAGGTCCGATAAGACATTTTCTGACTCTACAGGCATTTTAGAATCTTGGAGCTCCATGTTTCAAACATTTTTGCATTTCTAATGTCTGAAAAAATCAGCACTATTGGATGCTTGTGTCAAGTTTGCTGCCTGTTTGAAATGTAAGACACCCAAAGCTTTTCATGGGTGTGGTCTTGTTCTCAAGGAACAAAATCTGTTTTTTCAAGTTCAGAATGTAAGAATTCTCTTTAATTGTGTTAATCTCTTTAAGAATTACTGTCACTTTGTCTGAAGTAGCTTGTCTACATCTTTAAATTCACCCATTATACTTTTCTCCTCAAATTACCCAACGTATTTAATACCTTCCTGCTCTCCCTCCCACCAGGAATTCACATCTAACCCTGACTGAAGGCAATGAGCAATAACCATAGAATAGCTTGAATGATATGATTGCCTTCAAATTTTCTCTGCCAGACAAATCAGTTCATTACTTTGGAGTTCACCTTCATTTAAAATTTCAGGAGAGAAGTAAATACCACCACATCCTTTGCCAGAATGTATTATGAATTCTCTCTAGCCCAATTCTGGGTAGAGCTTTGGAACCGCTTGAGTCAGGCCTTCATTGTCCACATTGCTGACATTGTATTGAGCTCTTTTTATAAAACTCTGTGGGCTTCTTTAGTTCACATCTCCAGAGTTTTCCAAATTCCTTCCACAAATCAGTTCTGGGGGTCCACAAACTGCATGGTTAGATTTGTTATCACGATGACCCTATTTCTCACTAACAAATTTTAGATGAGTTTTCTCTTTACTCTGGCAGAGTACCTCATGGAAACATGTTAAGGGAGCAAGGGCATATTCTTCAGTGTTTTATGATTCAGGGAATACAATGCAGCCTGGCAGGGAAGGCATGGTTGTAGAAGGACTGTGAAGTGTTTGATTGCATTGCAACAGTAGAAGCAGAAGGCTCATCTGGATGTGGGTCTGTGTGATGACGCATAGCCTGCTGCTTTCTTCCAATTGGAGGGATTTCTCCATTCATGCCTCCCTCTTAAAGCATCTGTTACTTCCCTTCCCCAAATAAAAAGAAAAGTGTTAATAGTGAAGGACCCTGTGTTCAAACACATGAGTTTGTTGGGGACAGTTCATATTCAAACTATTCCACTCTTCTGTTACTGGATTGTTATCTATAAAATTGAAGGAATATGCAGTTTAGAGTGGCTCAGTCCCCAGAGTTGAGCACACCTGTGAGGCATTTGGAAGTCATAGAGATTAAATGGCTCAGATACTTAACACTTTACCTCTCCGACCTTCTGTATTCATATAAGCAATTTAACAAAAACTATAGCAACAAGGGGTTGCTGAAGATTGTGGTCTCAAATGTTTTATCTCAGTCAATTTCCTTCCTCTGTCATACAATTTAATGCATGTATTAAAGTAGTTATGCCCTTGTATTCTCAGATGCATCATGAAATAATGATCTTACAAATATCCAATGATATAACGTTAATTAAAGCCACTTGCTTCTCATTTCCCCAAG
Organism: Ellobius talpinus; assembly: GCA_001685095.1. Taxonomy (NCBI): domain Eukaryota; kingdom Metazoa; phylum Chordata; class Mammalia; order Rodentia; family Cricetidae; genus Ellobius; species Ellobius talpinus. Next base: position 29,756 of record LOJH01003464.1, on the reverse strand, counting down.
AAAGTGTAGTGAGTCAGAAAGCATTGATTAGGACATTATAATTCTTTATACTTATGGTCTTCCTCTTTAGGAGGTAGAAAATTAAAAACGTGCCACAGAACAGAAAATGCAAATAATTTCTCTATCGCTAATAATTTCTAAGTATTTAGAGCCAAGTCACACTGAAGTATAGATTTTATAGGAAATTCTTGAATTGTGATGCTAAGAGGTTTTTAAAAATCTGTATTTTAAAATATATTGTTTATTTGCTGTATAAGTCTAAGCAGTCTACAACTCTATTCAATTATTGTTTATTTTTCTTCTCAAAAAACTGAAGTTGGATTTTTAAAAGTTGTTTCTGTTTTACATTTATGGGGCAAGAAATAAGTAAATTTGACACATTTCTTTTCTAGAAACCATAGACTAATTTCCTTCTGTTAAGAAATCACTATAACCAAAGAAAGTTTTTTAAATATCTTGAAGGTATCTTAAACTACCACAGAAGCAAGGATGTGCAGGTTCAAGAGCTGGGACCGGGCAGCACTAGGGGCTTCTTCGGGGCAGAAAATAAGACTCAAGAATGGCACTGTGGCAAGGGACTCAGTTCTCTGGAATATTTCGGTTCTAAATTCAAACTAGCTACTAGCACAGCGTCAGGTGTATTTAAGCCACGACGGAAAGGACTCAGGCAGCTGGGGATGTAGCTCAGCACCTTAGCACCTGCTGAGCAAGCAGAAGGCTCAGGGTTAAAGACTCAGATCTTTGTGACCCCACAAATTGGACAAGAGAGAAGAAATACACAAATGCACACTGTCATTGTCATTGTCCTTATAAAGAACAGGACAAAATAAACAAATTAGAAGTTATCTAGAGAATGTGACCATTGAAGTAGGTGCACAGAGATCTTCTGGGGATATTTCCATCTCGCACTAACGGCATTTTCTCCGGAAGTGGTTGATGACTCCTGCACCCTTCGCATTCTCTGTTTTTTAGTTGACTCTCTCTTCCTTTTCACCTTCTTTTGCTTCCTTCAGTTTCCACCGCACAGGACTGGCTTTGCTTTGACTTAGGGGGCCGAGAATTTAAGAAGTATATATATTTTTTCATTTATAACAATACTTATTTGAAAATTTACTTTCTAAACACTAATGAGGCCGGTTGCCTAAACTCTGTATAGGTACAAAGGGAAAAAAGTAGACTATTGGTAACAACCAAGAAAAGCCGATTGGTGGCTCAGCTGTGAGAACACAAAAGTTTACCAGTATCTTGAGGAGAAGACGATTAACAGCAACTTAAAAACAAATCACTGTTCCTAAGTTCCTGTCATACCAAATGGCAAGATCAGCATTCTCATTCCACCAACTGAGCATCGAATAGACGGCATATGTGCAGAGTTATCCGCGGGGCCGAGAATAATTGAGCAATAAAGACTGCAGAACAAAATCTATTTTGGGAGGAATTCAGTAAATTTTCAAACACACAGAAAAATCTATTAATTTTGGGGGGCAAGGTAACTTATAATGTGCTATAATTAAGAGGAGTTTTGAAAATTTAAGCCAGATGTTTGCTATAAATTATAAAACGCATTTTCCTCCCCCAAACCAAATTCAATAAAGCATTTTTGTGTAAGTTAATTTGGGAGAGTGGGTTTTTATAGGAGATAAGTGCCTGAAGAGCTAGCATATGGCCCAAAATGTAACTCTGCAAAAACACTGTATTCTAATCTGTTCAGTTCTTTAGCTGAAATAAGTATCTTTCCTAAACATTTTTTTAAATTCAGCATATTTTTATTTTTCTTTAATAGATATGCATTCTTTTGAATTTCTTTGAAAACAGAAATCCTAAAAATGATAAAGCACACAGCACCTACGTGGTTCTTAAATATGTATTTTATCTCCAGCTCAGTCAGTTCACTGCATCAAGGTGGCTTTTCCTGCATCACCAGGCATAGTCCCCTTTCCAGGATGCGCTCCACTTGGACTCTGTACCAATATCAAATATCCAAATTATGTCCTGCAGCTAAATTCCTACTCTCTCCAGTAACATGTCCAAGTTCTGAATTCTGGAAAGCCAGAGGTTTTCTGCCAAGTTTGGTTCAGGGATTCTGCTTGTGTTCTCCGCCCTTAATCCAATGGTGATACCTAGATTGCCTGAAGATGTTCTGGTGTTCTCGCTTTACCATTTCTTTGCACATGGAACAATGTTTTGAAAAGAGATCATTGCTGTATTCTGATGTTCTGTTTCATAACCTCTTATTATCCTTTCCAGTTCCTCGGGTGAATTCCTTTTCTATGCTCCCATTCTACATGGTGCTGTTATTATTGTCGATGTGCTTGCTACTTCTTCCTCTAGTTGCTTGAACATTTTCAGTGTCATTTATTGCATTTTGTCTAATATGTCTTATGGTGAATGGCATAATGTTTATTAAACTGTGAAAAAGACTACGTTTGGGTTTCTGTATAAACTACTAAGTGATATTGTTAGACTCCCAACTCTGGGATGCTAACTCCTCAGGAGGGTCGCCCCATGGAACCGCTCACCAGTCCAGGTTGATGCAAAAGCGAGAAGAATGTTATTCTTGTTTGCGCAAATGGGCTCCTCAGCCAGGAGAGGGAGAGAAGCCCTGACTAGCTATTACAGGCTACTTTTAAAGGCAAAAAAATACATATTCAGGGAGGGGGGTACAGTGGGTTGTTTGTCAAACGCAGGCATTGGGTCATTTTAAGGGCATTTACTACCATTGGTTATGTCAAAGGCTGGACAGGCGGTTGCTGGGTCAGGCGAAGGACAGGGCAGCACCTGCAGGCTGTTGGAAACACCTAGAACTAGTCAACAGGCAGGGTGGGGTCACGGCTAGTTCACAAAAACATGTTTTCTCTAGTTTGCATGTTTTCTTCAATGTGTTAAATTATGTACTTTTGTTTGTACAGATACTGAAAGGTATTTTGGGAAATGGGCAGATATTTTTTCTATGTTAGTGAGGAAAGTTTTTTCAGAGAATGATCCAAATATATTTCCTTTAAGATTCTAGTAAGGGACTTGAGAGATGGCTCAGTGGTAAGCACACTCGCTGCTCTTGCAGAGGACCTGAGTTCAATTCCCAGCACCCACATGGCAGCTCACAACCACCTGTAATTCCAGTTCTTTGAAATTCAATCTTCTACTTCTTGAGAATCCTGCACACACACTGCACACATATATACTCTTGAGCTCCACAGAACATAAAAGTAAATAAATATTAAAATTCTAACAAAATTTTATCCTAATACCTAATTTTCTTATTGGAATATCATACATTTATATAGATGAAGTGTGTTTTTGCCTGTCCACTATCAATTGAAAAGGAAATACATATATATATACATATATATATATATATAAAGTGAGGAAGGATGTTGATATAATGACTGCTTAAGATGCAAAATCACGTCAATAATTTTAAAAATGTAATGATAAAAGTCAACATTTTAAAGTTTGACAGCTAACTATTCCAGTTGCAATTTTTTCTTTTTTTTAAAGGAAGAATATTATAAGGTAAAACTTCATCATAATCAACTCATTTATTTATGGCATATCCCTTAGAATTTGACAGCTGTAATTTACTTGTTAATGAACTTATCAAATCCTTTTGACATGGAAACATCATGTGCATTAGTAATCCCCATGACAGTGTTTAGTCTGAACAGTGACTTCGCCTTCAACTGTGTTGCTTTAATTCACGTGATTTCTAAAATGATTCTAGATACCACAGATAATTATGTCAGATCAACAATGAAATAAATAATGAGGCAATCAACCTTACATTTGCATATCACATTTGGCAGTCTGCTGGTATTTAGATAATTTTATTAGCAGTAGCAGCATGCACATAGAGGAAATAATGCTATATTCTATTGTTTGTTTAACTAATCACTACAGTGTGTCAGCTTAAGTGTTTTGAGCTACTTTCAAGAAGCTTCTACGAAATGCATTACCCTCACTCACTGTACCTACAAACACCAACATTTATGGCTTTTATCTCAATTGTTATTTATTGAGCCTGAGTCTATATTACTTTGAGAGGTATCTGAAGACTTGTTTCTTTTTTTTAATGTGACGACTGAGTCTAGAAATCCATTATGAGTATCGAAGAATAACGTAAGAAGAGTGCCAACATTGAAACTTTTACTATGAATTCATTCTGGTTCTTAGAAAACTGTAGACAGGTTATTTAATCATAATTCTCTTCTCAACTTTTAAATGAGTCGTCATGCTGGTGGAGGAAAAGAACTTTGTGTTTTGTTGGCTCTGGTTTTCACTATCAGTATTAAGTGTTCAAAAGTAGTTTCTGAAGAATCAGACAGCAACTTGCAGACAGGAGTGTTTCTTGGTAATCATTTAATGTGTTGATGACTGCACCACCACGCTGAAGTGGGCTTGTATTATCTCGCTTGTCGATCCCGTACATTAACAAATGTTAAAAGAATTGAAGACACTTTTCTCTGACCACTGGAGTGGAAGGTGATGCTTTCCCCACCGTTGCAGCAAATGTATTGCTTTATTCTTCTGAGAACATCTATTTATCAGGATCCATTCTGTAGTCTAGCGCCTCCTTCCAGGAAGACGATCATAAACACTGGGGACATTTGATATTTTCTTGCATGCGATACATTTTGGTGATGTCCTAGTCTGCTCAGGCTGCAACACAAACTACTATGGTCTGGGTGGCTAGTGAGAGGAAGAAGTTTACATCCCACAGTTATGAAGGAAGTTGAAGCCCAGTACTGACAGAAGGGCTATCTGGGTCCATACATTTTAGTGGGGGACATAAATGTTCAGTCTATAATATTTGGGAGAGAAATTTGCCAACACAGCTGAGATTTTCTCGGATTAGGAATCTGTTTGCCAGCATTTACATGCAACTCAAATCTACCCTTTCCCTATGAGTTTCTTACCACCTTAGCACAATGTGCAGCAGCCAAATGTGTTCTCTAGAAAATCATTGCCAATTATTTTGGCCATCTATAATTGCCAGTCTCTTCACAGATGTGTTTTAAATAATGAAATCAAATAAAGGTATCTTAAAGTAAAACTTCAGATACATATAAAGGCAAAGCCCCTGTGGATCTTTTTAGATGTTGACCAAAAATGAAATTAAAGGGCCTGGAGAGATGGCTCAGAGGTTAAGAGCACTGATTGTTCTTCCAGAGGTCCTGA
>LOJH01003464.1:2335-17283 GCA_001685095.1 Ellobius talpinus | reverse complement strand
GCCCCAGACTCCAAAAACTCACAAAACAGACTTTAACATAACAGGTTTATCACTTACTACATCAGTGTCTCTTGGATGTTAAGGTAATACTATGATGCTAAAGTGAACAAGTGTCTTAAGATTTGCTTCAGGTAAAACATTAAAGGGTCTAATAATTTCCCTTTCCAATAATTCCCCCTTCCTTTTCTCCCTCCTCCCCACCGTCTTCTATTCCAACATTCTATCATCATAATCATAAGCTTTTAATATGTCTAAAATTTATTTCTCTTCAAACAGTTTTTCACAGTGTTTAAATTTCCAGGGAGCCAATTGGACCTATCTTAACAGACCAGACTCACCCAGAATAAGTATCATTTAATTCTTCCCTTATCATTCCTGGTCTCGAGAACCTCTGGGAAATTCCCTCCTCCACCCCCAAAACCCCCCTTTATCTTCCATTTTGGGACTCTCCTCCCTTAATCACCAGGATCTAAAATTTTTTCCAGACATAATTTTCTGCCTTTCCAGCATCTTACGAGGTCCAAGCTGCCAGCCAGCCAGTTCCACAAACGTAATCAGCCACCCCAGGACATGGTCATCCATCTCAACTCCCTGATGCCCACAAAATCAGCAAAAAGCAGTCTCAAGAGACCTTATGAAGCCCATTCCCACCCAATGAAGACCCCAAACTTCCCAAATTTTTGCCCCATTCCCACCCATTAAAGACCCTAAACTTCCCAAATTTTTATAATAAAAAGGGTGGAATGTTATGATTCAGCTACAGCATGGCTGATTCAGCCTCAGCATGGCTGACACTTATGGGTTCTAGGACCATGCGCCTGCGGACAAGCCCTCAGGCAGAAGTGCCTAATGGCCCCGGGGGATCTTAAAGGACCCTGCATAACCCACGTGAGACAAGGTGGCATCACCTACATCTGACACAACTGCAACTGCATGAGCCCCTGCGCGCATGCGTGAGCTCCATCATCTGTGTATGACATAACCTGTGCGCATGCTCTAGGCAGCCCTTAAAAGCTTGACGCACCATCTTCAGCGCTCTCTCTGCGCACACCGACCTCACCAGACCTGTACACCCACTCCAATAACTCCTAAGACGGTTTGTTGCATGTTTTGTGTTTCCTTCTTACTCGTGCCAGGTAATTTCAACTTTTTTTTTCTTTATTTTTGTTGCTATGGATTCCTCCTCTATTTCTTTTTATAAATAAAACGGTCATTTTATGTATGGCATTTCCATAGTTTCTGCTTTTTTTTTTGCATTTTCATCGTCTTTGTCTATTATTATCTTAGGATTTCTATTGCTGTGACAAAATACTGTGACCTAAAGCCAGTTGCTGATGGAAGGATTTATGTCACCTTACATTTTCAAGGGAAGTTAGAGTAGAAACTCAGGGCAGGAACCTGGAGTCAGGAACAGATGTGGAGGACATGGAGTTCCGCTTACTGTCATGACTTTCACAGGCTACTTTTTTTTATAGCACTCAGGACCACCAGTTCAGGGGAGGCACCATCCACAGTGATTTGGTCCTACACCATCAATTAGCAATCAAAAAAACTCTCCACAGGTTGGCCTGCAAGCCAGTTTGTTGGAGGCACTTTCTCAATTGAGGCTTCTGCTTCCAAAAAGACTCTAGTTTGTGCCACGTTGTCATAATAACAGCCAGCACAGGGATGCTCCTCTGGTTTTACTATTGTTTATTTGAAAGTTCTAGAGATGTCCTTAGTGTAAAAATCCTTGACAAAAATACCTTTTGCCGGGGTAAGGGCATGGGGATTTAGAAATATAGTAAAGAATATGAAGACATGAATAAAAATAATAAAATGGAGAAGCATATAGGATAGTATTGGAGAGAATTCCAGTGAGTACTGAAAATTCACCCGCATTTAATTTCCAACTGCTTAAAATACCCTGACCCCAAAAGATAGGAATAAGACAAAAGACTGCATTAACTTGATACAAGGAAATGAACATACTAATTGAAAGTTGCGGGATACATTCATAGTTAAACATTCTGTTGCTAGGACAAAACAAGTCACGCTTACACCCTAGACCAAAACATTCTGTAGGCAGAATCCAAAGTTATCTCCATAAAGGGAACTTGAACTTAGTTGGATCCTTAGACTTTTGTTTGCTGTAGGAACAGATCTATTTCTCTGTTCCTGGAGTACAAGGGCTGGTCATTAGCCACACCTGTTGACAATAACCTTGAGAGCAGAACTCTCTGAGCAACACCTAGGTGGGGTGTTTGTTTTAGGGTAGAAGCACAATGACCTTGAAAAAACTAGAGGAAAGTTCCAACTCTCTGACCTTTGGTTATCATGGAAACAGGCACACATTCTGGGCTCCCCAGAAAGACCATTGTACTAGTGGTTGGTTGTTCTACTAGGCAGAATATAATATTTACTTATTTTGTGATTTAATTTTATTATGATGGTTTTTAGTGATGTGAGTTGATACATATGGTATTTGCCCATTCATACACATTTTTAAATCAAGAACTGTAAAATGGTGATTCTCCAATTCTGTTATACATTCTTTCATTTTCAGCTGGAATACAAAAGGAAATGTTCCTTTACACTATTTAATTCATGAACTTTTAGATTAGTTTGTATAGAAAAGATGGTTGAATTTATTCTTCTTTGCTTTTATAGCCATTAAAAAAACAATAAAAAACAGTGCAGTGGCATTTATTTTCTGTCATTCTGGCCTCACTAGTATCTCTGGTAACTAGCCAAGAATATTTATTATTATTAATTCATAGATATAAACATGTCATGTCCCTTCTTGGCCATGGGAGCTGCTTCAGCTTGGCAAAATCCTTTCTGGCAGACTCAAGGAAGCTTTTCGCTGTTGTGATAAAACCCTCCAGCATAATTTTATACATTTCTAGGTTTAGACTTGGCATTTTGTCAGGGGTTAGGGTTCTTTCTGAAACATATTATTTCAAAGCTGATATATAGTTCAACCTTTTCAGTGGATAAAATTAAGATTTTCAGGGTTTTTTTTGAGGAGGTAATTAAAGTTTTTGGTACAAATGTAGAGGTGTAGGGTTTTCGCTGCATCCCCGTCTTACCAGTGGCACCGCTTTAGTCCATGTCCTCTTCATGCAAATACTCATTCACTTTATTTCATAAAATAGATGTTTCACAATAGCAGAAGTGAAATTTCTTAGACACTACTTGTGTGAATTCTCCATTTTTCCCTCCTAGGGTTGCATCTTGCTAGTGTGCTTAGTTAAATGACTCCTGTGCTTTACACTTGCGTGAGGGCCTCACAGAAGATGTCAGATATCTTCCCTGATTGCTCTCTATGTTTATTATGAAGCTAGAATCTTACCAAGTGAGAAACTCACTGATTCTGCTCCCCAGGATGGCCAGTTAATCCTCCAGGATCTTACAGTGTCTGCCGAAGCATCTCCCCAAGGCTAAAGTTATAGGTCCATGCTTCCAAGCCTGACTTTCTATGTACATTAAGGGGATTAAAATTCAGGTTGTGGTACTTGGGCGGGGCAGGCCCTTTACCCACTTAGCCAGCTCCTCAGCCCCATCTTATTTGCGTTTTGCGAACACAGAGTTTTGGTGCTTGGCTGAACTATGGGGTAGTCAACCAGTCCCGTGTTGATGGATGTTTTAGTATTTTTATTCTTCTGCTGCTATCAACAAACAATGCTGCAGTGGGTAGCTTTGAGTATAAATATTTCCCTTTATTCGCTTATGTATTTTTGGTGTACAATCCCAGAAGAGAAATGTCTGGATCAAAGAGCAAATGCAGTCTGATTTTACCAGATGGTTCCAAAATTTCCATATCCCCTTAGGGCTTATATAATTCTACATTCTCTTCAAACTGTGTGAATGAGCTTGTTTCTCCATAGCTACATTGGTGTAGAATGCGGACGTTTTGAAAAGCTGATGGGTGAGAAGTTGTGTTTCGGTGCAGTTTTAATAAGTAGAGGTGCATTTATCTTTATTGAGAGATATGGATGTCACTGTTTCTCTTCGTGACCCTTGGCAAGTGTACAGCTATTTGAAATCCACATGCCTATCAGCATATATATATATATATATACACGCTGGGAAAGCTTATAAGGTTTCTCATACCATTACTCAGTAACATCCTAGTTGTTAGGGACAACCAACCAATAGATATCTGTCATTATGTATTAATTTTGCAAGTTCATTGCCTTCATATCAGTGAATTCTTACAATGTCTATGTACTGAGTCCTTGTTTTGATCAAAATTCATGCTGTTGCATGTATGGACTTTCACTCCCAAATAAGACTTAATTGCATAACTACATTGAACTTAACTTATTACAATGTCCATATATTTTAGCTTTAAACAGTCAGTTTGTATTGCTTTTACAAAGTATTATAGATTGAGTCATTTATAATAATGAAAAAGACTCATCCAGTCGTTCCAACCCCTCCTGAGCCTTAGGTGTAGAGGTTGTCTTGTAGGTGTACTCTTTTGAGGATGGGCATTCCACAGTCAATTTTCCACGTTTGATCAGTTGTGGCTTTATATAATGTGCTCCAACTCCAAGAAGCTTCCTTGATGATGAGTGAGATCCACACTCCTCTGTGGGTAAAAGGATCAGCATCTGGAATACAGTAGAAATTATACTGAATTAGTGAAGGATCAGTCGTAGACTCTTATCTAAGGCCCATGGCCCCATCAGTCACCTGCAGCAGACTAGGCTTATAATAACAGACATCACTTCTTTCCTATTATTCTTATTAAGTGGGTACCAGGTCCATTTTGAAAGCTGCCATTTATTGCCATAATATATGTGCTACAACTGTTCCTTTCCACATATTTTGCCATTCTGTTCATTGCTATTCATTGACACGACAGCTGGAGGAAACTCGTGAGTGCTTTCCTCCTTTGGCAGCTTAACGTAGCTCCTCCAGTACTATGTGAGCTAGTCCCCAAGGAAGAAGCTTCCAGCTCATTTATAGTTAGTCCTCCAAATCCTCTTGTGTGATGTCTTCAGAAATTGGGTCTTACCTTCAATTTCTAGGTTGCAATCAAGAGCACATTAGTAACCCTATATTATTCTTGGTTTTTTGGACTGCATGACCCACTATAACAAAGGAAATTTTCTCTATTTAAAACTAGTTTTTGTTAGATAGTCTATAGCTCTCGGGGAACATTGTCACTGAAAGTAACTTTATTTATTATCGTGTATATGAGTGATCAGATTTACGCAAATATAAAATAATATGATTCCCTCTGGCTTTGTCAAACATCCTTAGTGTTATTTATCCTACCCCTATCTTTATTCCTCTGTTTCTCTCCCCCTTACATCCACAGGTATGTCATTCCTCCCTCCCTTTATTCTTATCTAACTCTCCATTGCGTATGTGTGCTACTCTTCTCCTTTCTAGAGATTCCCCTTCTCCATGGTCCCTTTTTACTTTCCTAGTATTTTCAGTTACTGCAGTGATACCCTCACATCCAAAGACTCAAAGCTAGGATGCAGAAATGAGAGAATACATGTGGTGTTTGTCTTTTGTGTCTGGGTCCCCTCTCTCAGATGTTTTATAGCCCATCCAGTTACCTGCAAAATTCATGATTTCATGTGTGTTTACAGCAGAATAGTATACCATTGTGTTTACGTATCACATTTTCATTATCCATTCATCAGCTGAAGGGAATTTAGGTTGTTTCCATTCACAGTTATTGTGAATAAAGAGGCTGTGAACACGGCTAAGCAGTTATCTGTGGCATAGGATGGTGAGTCCTTTAGGCGTTTGCCAGTGAGTGGTACAGCTGGGTCATATGGTAGATTTATTTTTAGCATTTTGAGAATTTTCCGTGCTGGTTTCCATGGTGACTGTACCAGTAATTTGTTTGGAACAGTACTACATTTTTGTCTTTTAGCATGATAAATCCCATCGTCATTAGAATTTGGTTGTTTCTCCCTTTAAACGTTTTATAGATTCAGCCCAGAAACCTTTTGTGTTTACTTTCTGCTTTATTTTGTGTTATTGAAAAATGCTTCAATAAAAAACCCTGCTTTTCAATTATTTGTAGCTTGTACATAGAAATATCCTTATCTTCGGGATCGGTTTTGTAGCATAGTCTTGATATGGTCAGAGCAGCTACAGTAGCATTTATTAGCATTTTGTTAGATTCCTTTGGTCTTTGCTAAAACAAAAACAAAAGAAAACCAGTCATGAACACAAACAGAAATATCTTACACTTCCAAATCTATTATACTTGTCATTTTTTTTCTCTTGGTCTTGGCTCCTTGGCTAAATCCCACGTTCAAATGCTTAGCTTTTTGATAGCAATTATCTTCCTTGCTTCTTTTTTTAGAAGCAAATGCTTTGGCTTGGAAAATAACGTGTCAGCAGCAGGATTGGTTCACTTTTCTGTGTGACTGCCTTCTGTCATCTTCAGGCAATAATCCTGAATCTACAGTTCCCCTCCCCACGCAAAACTTAAGCACTGAACTTGATTAAATGCATTTTTCCAGTTATTGAGGTGGTCCTGTGATTTTTTTCTGTTAAGTATAATGAATGATGTTAATTTTCTAATATGTGTTGAACTTCTACTCTTGGTGTATGGCCCACACAATGAGGTAATATGCATTATATATGCATTATATGTGTTGATTTTACTAAAAACTACTTCAAATCATTGTTTTGGAGACTAATAACATTTTTGTTGGCTTATTGAGTTGGAAACTTTACCATATACATTAATTTTATGAATAATCTTATTTATTTGCCTATGCCTTTTTCTTGGTGAATTTCCTTTACATGTCCCATGTAGGTGATTATTTAAAAAGGTTTAATTTTTACTTATTACACACATACAATGATTTGGCTAGCATCGTTTTCTCTATTAATAAATACCTGGGGTGGTTTTGTATTTTTGTCTCTGTTAGGTTAGTATGAGTTTACTCCATAGGTCAGTCTTGTTCAGCTCCTAAGAACATTGACTTTAGGAGAACCTGTGGTCAGCTGTGTTTTTCTCAGTATTTCCACGGTGGTGTGCTCTGGGTGACAGATCATCAGTGTGTGCATGTGCATAATTTAATGTACATTCTTTATATTCTTTCTTGTGGTTTTCAAATGTAAAATTAAGATCATAAATATTATTGTATATGAATTTCTAAAATATCCATTTATCAAGAAAAGACAGAAGATGTTAATGTAATGTAAAACCAGGCAATGGCAGAAGAGGGCTGCTATAGCAATGGCAGAGGAACTCTGTATGTCATTTTGTTTCTAAATGACCAGAAATGGGTGTTAGAAAGACTTCTTTGGTGAGGCGAGGAAGAGGTTGGCATGAGGGAGGCATTAGAAACAACCAAAAGTGTAACAGTAGTTTGTTTGAGCTGATGAGAAACTGGAGCCTTGAAGCGCCAATGGGCTGCAGACAAACAGCACACTGGGCATATGAGGTCTTGTGATTTCAGGAGTGAGGCAGTATATCATGAAACAGGTGTCAGCTGGCATGCTTTAAGCTTTGGGCAGCATTATCTCCCAGTATCTGCAGCTGCGGCTTTACTGAGCTACCATGAAAATGAAAGTTCCTGGAAAACATAAAGCATAAAAAGCCAAATCCTTCATGACTGTCATGGTGTTCTGGGTTTAGTTGCTGTACTTCCTAGTTTTATATCCCTCCCACTAGATTTGTTTATATAGAAGAAACTTTGGTTACCTATTTTCTCTGTAAGGAAGTGTTTGCATGTTTTGTATATCAGGACTGCTTTACTTGAGTGCTCTTAAGTGATTTTTATTTGTCTAAATTCTGTCTTTAAAAATAATAATTCTCAAAGTGGCTTTTGGACTAGGAATTGAAAGATTTTCTTAAAATCCTACTGCAAGTGTAAAAGGTTTTTACTGTGTACTGAGAGGGATTGGCTTGGGCTTATATCCTGGACATATGGGATGGATTGAAAAATAAGCCAGAATGTTGAGAATTGCGTTAGATAATTTATGCAAAGTCACCAGCATAGCAGGCACATAGTAGGCATTCCATAAATAGCAGTTATAGGATTTAGACTCCGAAACCATGAACTTATAGAGTAGTTACAGACATGAATATGGATTGCATTACTCTCTTTTGCATGAGCGAAAGAGAAACGCAAGCATGTAAATCTGAGAAATCTTGGAACTTTTGGGAGGACGGGAGGCGAGGATAGAATGAAACCTGGGAAGAGATGTTCAGAGACTTAGAAGAAGAACAAAAAAAGGCTGTGTCTTGAGGAAAGAAAGGGGAGGTGAGGTTGGAAAGGGCCCTAGAATAGTCAACAAGGCTGGTGACAAGGGACTGGCCTATGAGAAGGTTATTGGCGAACTTAGCAAGACTTGTGGGGAAAAGAGAGGGCTTTCCGCAGTTCAGAGTGAGTGTCCTAGACTTTCTGTTTTTCTCAGTCACTTGGTAAGACTAAAAGTAAGAGAGGCAGGCAGTTGGATTGAAGGGCTGTGGGCTGTTCAGAGAAGAAGAATTTCTGTACACCCCTCGCAGCTCCCTGGTAGTAGGTGATAGATTACTGGTGACAGGCTCTTGGCAGTTCAGCTGCCACAATCAAGCTTTAGGAGTCATAAAGCTCACTAATGGAAGGATCTCCTTGGTAAATCATCACCAGCCAAGACAACATCATAAACCCGCTGACTTCGAGCTCAAGGGCAGATGCACTATCTCGTTCATCTATGTATCCAAAGACCATCACAGAAGTGATGCTTAAAAAGACTTGAAGATTTTGAAGGGATTTAGTTTGAGTTGACACTTGAATCAGAATTGCAATTTTGTAGCTTATTAAAATAAAATGATTTGTTGCATTGAGGAATGGGCAAAGATTTTTAAATTCGGACTAAATTGATATCTTAATTCTTAGGACTAGAAACCAGATTAAAGATGTTTTGTTGTATGCAAATACTTGTTTTGTTTATGTAAGCATTTTATTTCCTTATTATGAATACTGGCTTTTAGGCTATAGTATGAATAGAGACAAGGCTTCTGTAGCTAAACATAGTGTATGACAGGGATAGGAATTTTGAGTGGGAAAAAATCCTGCTTCACTATGTAAAGTCTGAAAGTGCAAGTCAGACCCTTCGAATGGAGCCAACCCACATTATGATTCTATTTAAATTTCTTGTTTATAGGAACCAGAGTGGTCTTTGAAAAGAGTTTGAAGGCTCAAATAGTTTGAATGTCTTTGAATATTTGAAATGTGTAGTTAAATATAGATCAGAAAGCTATGCCTTCTTGATAAATTGCTGTACCATTTTGCAGGGATCTTTGGGTAGATTTACATTTCTACCAGCAGCCGAACCATCTTGTTCTGCATCCTCATCAACACTGGGTGACACTTTGTTCTCGTAATTTTAACCATTCTAAAGATTCTATGACCCCTCTCACCGGTGTTTTATTATATATTTCTCCAAAAACCAACCAGATTGAGTGTATTTTCATGTTCTCCTTTGCAGTCTGTAGGTATTTTGGGGGGAATTACATGATTGAAACTTCAGTGCATTTATTTTTATTAGACACAAGAGTTGGATTTTGAGAGAACATTTTACAGTTCTGAAATGAGACCTATCATATACATTATTTTAAATATTTTCTTGTCATTTGTGGTTTCTCTGTGTTTTCTTTTGAAGATCAGAAGTTACTTTTTAGTGAAGATTTATTCATGAGCTTTTAGTTTTTATTTTATATTTAATGCTTTTGCTGTCTACATTAACCATGCTTCTGCTACACATCCAATCCAACACTTCAATCCAAGTGAGTTGATGCTTGCTGAAGGCTTATTTGTGGATGTCAACAGCGCTTTCCTTGTTGCCATATCAAACGACACATAATCCACACACCTGTCTATGTAATAAGACATATTTTATTCATCAGAAAGAACAAATAACTCTTAATATGCAGCAATATTAGTATATTTCAAAGTAATTATGCCAAAAGAAAATGGACTAAATGCATATACATGACATATACACTATATAATAAATGTGATAAAGGCGTATTACTTTACCATGAAAAATCTCATCTCAATGACGGACTAGGACAAAAGGGTCGGAGGGGACAGGAGAAGCATTAGGATGATGCACATATTCATATACTCATTGTTTTTTGTAGTAATGCCTTTGAATTTATTTTTTGTGCTATAGCTTTATATAATACAGTTTAAAAATGTATCCTTTATTGTATACCAATATGTACCACAACTATAGTAAGTAGCTGGCAGGAAAACCCAGTCTCTGCTAATTATTTCTCAGAATCATCTAGCATAATGTAACACTTTAAAAATAAATGATATATTTCTAGCCATCCACCTACAACCTTTCATAGTCATCAAAGCAGATTTAAGACATTATTGATAAAAAAAGGATTAAGAAGTTTTCATGGAGAAGAGGATATAGCTGAGTCGAAGAGTGTTTGACTAGCAAGCCTGAGCCTCTGTGTTTGATTCCCAGAAGGGGCGGGGGGAGAGTCAGCCATGTAAGGAAAATGATATCTGTGTTCATAATAATGAATAAGTGTGCACGCATGCACACACACATACAATAAGTGAGTACAGAAGAATGAGTTGAAACTTACTATTTAAACAAAATGTATTTAATCAAAGATATATGAATCCTTTGTAACTAATTTGATAGTGAATAGAATGTAGTCCTATAGGTACATAGGGGTAGGAAAATTCATGAGAAAATGCAGCTCTTTCCGATAGAGAATTCAGTTTCAGAGAGAGTTCACTTAGTCCTTGCTTAACAAAGGATGGCACAGATGCAGAGTGGAGATGAATGAGAAATGGATCATTAAACGTAAGAAGGTACTTGTTATAACCAAGGGAGATTAATGATTACAACGTCAATGTCACTTGTGATAAATGCAAAAGCAATTCCACTCTTTCAAACCTCTTCCTAGGCTGAACTCATAGATTTTGCTTTTGTAATTCTCATTCCTGTCAGGGACCTTACTACTTTGATGGTAATTGTAGTTACCAAAATAATCACAAGGAGCTAGGAAGAACATAGGAAGAGAAGGCACCATAAAATGATGCTTTTGGTCTATAAATTATTTGTGAAAAGTTTGCAAAAATTTATTACTACGTTTCTGGTTAATAAATGTACTCAGGAAATGACTCCCTTCTAAGATACCGTCTGCCAAGTCAGCACTGTAGAAACAGAAATCACTAATCAGTTTCCTAGAGCCTTCTGTATTGATATTATGTAAATAGGAGAACACTATTGACTAGGTTGAAAATGTAATAGAAGTTGTCAATGAGGTAGTATATCTAATATTAAATTATTTTTAAAGAAACATATTTCCTATTTATTTACTATGTCCTTTAAAAGTATTTATTTCCTTTTTAGGTGCATGAATGTTTCACATGCTCATGTGTATGTGTGCCACATGTACATCTGATACTTGCCGAGGCCAGAAAGGGGTGCTGGAACTCTAAGAGCTAGAGTTACACGTGGTTGTGAGCCATGATGTGCTTGCTGGGAACAAACCCAGGTTCTGTGCAAGAGCAAGTGCTCTCAGCTGCAGAGCTATCTCTGCTTCCCCCAGATTATTATATCTTTAAATTAATGGTTTTTGTCTTATTATAAACTAACAGATGATAAATTTAGAGAACTGGGAAAATACAGCACCTGCTTTATGGTTTGGGCCTACAATTCTACCATTTAGGTAAATCTGCATTAACATTTTAGCATCTTTCTCATCCTGTGTCTTACTCACAATGTGTAAGGATACTTTATCTATCATTCAGTGTTAAATGACAATTCACTTTCTCTTGGAAATAAAATTTGCTAAAAGTTTTTTGGAAAACAAATTTTGTCAAGAGTCTTAAAATATACAGATTTGTTTGTTCATTAATTATTCATCTGAAAACCTAATGATGCACACACAGATATTTATGTATGAGCTCATCACAGCATTCTATAAAAGTGATGAAAAATGAAACTAAAATGTAATGAGGCATTAGTTGTTTTATTTTTCTAAGAGTTTACCACAAAATTGTTAAAACTTCTGCTCTCAGCCCATAGTACTCTAAGGGGACATTAGCATGAATATGTGCTAATATATTATAGCAATATATAGTTTATTACTATAATAATTAATACATACAAATAAAATCTAAAGATGTGGGAAATCCACCCTGTACTTCTGTGTATAGGCATGTTGACTTTTGGTCTGACTTTCAGAGTACACGTTACATGCAATGTATCAATAAAAGACTGTGGGCTATTATTATAACAAAGACTTGAGACAACCGACATTTAAAGAGAAAAGGTTTAGTGACATTTCTACATCATAGTTAGTTGACACTTGTTTGGGAGTGTGTGAGGGGGCTTTACATTATGGTTAGGGGATGTAGCTAAGCAAATTCATTTTCCTTTTGTCTAGGGAGCAGGAGAAAAGATTAGGAACTGGTTGGTGATTAGGAACTGGTTGGTGTCAGCTGTTCCCATCCACATCACACTTCTGGATCTCCCTTCTTAAAGGTCTCATAGACTCCCAACAGTGCCAAACTGGGAATAAAACTTTAAGATCGAAGCTAAAGACGTGATTTCATAAAAGCATATGGTTTCTGTAGGAGCTCTGTCTTCCACCTTTGGAAATTCAGTGTTGGGGAGAGACAAGGTTCTAGCACATGGTTTAGCATTGAAACTTCTGAGTGACAGAATATAGATGATATTTATCTTTCTTTTCTTCTGTTTTTATCTTCCAGACATCCTATATGTTTATCCCATAATCAGAATAATGATGATAATTGAATGCATTGCAATTAGTTTATAAAACTATTAACATGGGTGAAAATACTATTTTTGGTATTTAATATCAATAAATTGCTGTTTATTTTTACAGTTTATAGTATTATCATCTTAAATAACAGTTATTTTATTTATTCTTATAATTTTTCACCCACAAAGATCAAAAATCCAATTTGTGCTCCCCATATATTCTTGGGCGTATGACTTCCAGTTGGAGGACAGTTGGCTCACCATTGGTTATACTCTTAGAGAACATCGACTCTCTCTCTTCCAGAAGCTATCATTTGCCAACACCTCCTCAGTAGGGGGTTGGACTCCTATCTCCACACTGAGAATTGGCTTGAGATTGCGTTGGCCTTGTCCATGCTGCCAGAACTGTTGTGAGTTCACGTGTCCTGTTGTGTCTGGAGAACACTACTTGCTTATGTTCATACAGCTGCTTCTGGCACTTACAGTCTCTTTGCTTTATTTTTTTCCACAATGACCCCTGAAACATAGAAGGAGGGAATGTGACATATATGTCTCGTTCAGACCTGAGCACCCTACTGTATGTCTTCACTCTGTGCTGTGGAACCTGTGATAATCACCATCTGCACTAGAAGCCTCCCTGCTGAGAGTAAGAGATGTCTTCCTCCAGAGATACAATAAGTCGTTAAGAGTCAGTCTAATATTTTGTTAATTTGGCAGAATCATGGCAGCAGATTCTCTTCTAGGGTCTATTGCCTGTGTAGGCACAGGTTGTTAGCTTGTTAATGCCGGGCATGGGTTTAATCTTGTGGTGTGGCACTTAAGTCCAATCAGAATGTGTTTGGTTAGTGCCATGATGTTTGTGTCATGATTGCAGCAATTGGCATGCGTTTCCAGGGCAGTCACTATAGCTCATGGGGTTCACAGCTGGGTAAGAGTAATTACTTTTCTCCTTTGGTAGTGTTCATAGCATTTTCCAGTACTGTGCAAGCTAGTCAGTGGGGATAAAGATTCTGAGTCAGTATTGGTTTGATATTCCATATTCTGTTACTTAAGAAAATGTTATCTTTTGTAATAAGCTCTTTTATCATCAAATTCTGGAAGTTAACCCACAGTATTGGCAATAGCTGATATACGTGTGCCTAGGGAACCTCACTGACCAATAATTATTAAAGAGGTAGCCTGTTTATGGCACGGCACTTCTGACTTGTTAGCCTGCAGTGTCTAGTATGGACATTGTTGTCCCGTTATTGGGTAACTCCATTTTTTTTTAAAAAAAAACTATGTATGGCCAGCCAGATCTACAAAAGTTAGTTCCAGGACAGGCTTCAAAACTACAGAGAAAACCTATCTCAGATTACAAAACAAAACAAAAGAGAACAAAAAGCATAAGAAAGAAAAAGAAAAAAAACTATGTATGTATTTACTATGTATGTGTACACACACACACACACACATACACGTTCCTACAGTAGTATAGGTTTCCATGTGATTTTTTTTGAAATGTCCTTGGCATTATTTACCCCTCCAAGTATTCCTTTCTCTACGCTGCCCTTCCATCCCACTCTAACCCTGTCTCAACAATCCCCTTACACTTTTATGCCCCTGGGTCTTTCCTTTCTTTAAAGCCCCACCCACACAGCCTGTTACTAATTTCCTGGCCTCTATAGGTAGGTATTCCAATTAAACACATGCATTTAAAAATTTTAACCTCGTCTATGTGTGTGCACAGGCACGCACATGCATCTCTGTCTGTAAGTATGTATAGATGTCCTTCGAGACTAGAGGCTTTACATCCTTTAGGAGCTGAAGTCACAGTTGGTTGTGAATGGCCAAACATGGGTTCTGGGAATGGAACTTAGTTACTCTGCAAGGGCAGCAAACTTAACCACTGAGCTATCCATCTCTCTAGCCCCAAGTATTGTTGTCATTTTAATGGTTAATCTTGTGATTGATGTTGTAATTTATATATTGGGAATAGAACATGTCTTAGGTCATTTCATTATTCATTTTTGGGGGGGATTAGCTTTCTCCCTCGAGTTCTGATTTCTAACCACCAGTTGGCCATTTGGAAAATATGTTTTATTTTTAGCATAGATTTCATGGAAAAGATGTTTATTTCTATTTTGTTGTAATTAAAATAAGCATTTTTTGGTCAAATTTATTGAAAGGCTGTTGAAGAAAGAAATTATATATATATATATATATATATATATATATATATATATATATATATA
>LOJH01003463.1:16139-33848 GCA_001685095.1 Ellobius talpinus | reverse complement strand
GCATGAGTCTAACCAGCGTCCATCTCGGGCAGGAGAATCATGGCATCTGCCACATTGTCCTTCTTCTCATTTTAAGTCTCTGCTAGGCGCTGGCGGTCACTGAATATCTCCCATATGCTATGTGCCCTCCTTGTCATTTGTGTGAGAATGAACAGTTATGTCCCTCAGGAGACAGAGGGATGTCTGAATCACAATGCTCTTTGCGAGCTTGGATGGGGGCATGAGGGAAAGGTACCTTCCACACTAGAGTAGGAAGATGAGACAAGGAAGACTTCATAGAGAAGATATGACCTGAACTTGATCTTAGGTGGTGAACCAGAGAGGAATAAAGTGCAGAAAATGACTCTGCTTTCAAAGGAAAGCTTAAACTTCTTGTGAAACTCTGGCCCCAAGAGAGGGAGAACCCCAGTGCATAAGTCTTGGTAACTCAATGATGAATAGTTCTGACAAGACTGTATGCAGGAAGCAGCAGCATCGTGGCTAGGGCCTTAACCCCCAGAAAAGATATTCTTTGCTATTTTTAAAGACTGAATGAGAAGAAGAGGCCTGGGCATCCAGGGCCCCTGCTGCTCCTGTGTCCTCTCCCTTCAGCACAGATGGTTTTCAGAAGAGCTCAGCTGGAGAGAGGAAGGGACTTCCCAGGAAGGATTGCTGCTTTTGAGCTCTAAGTCCTTTGAATAGAGAATTACCCTGATGTGGTTTCCAACTTGTGTGAATTTACTCAGATGGAGTCCTTTCCTGTGAATCTACCAAGGAGATACGGCAAGTCAGATACGGCAACTGACATCTGCTCTGTCGCCAGGTCTTGAGGAAGAGTGAGAGAGCTGGAAACTTCTCAATGAAATGCACTAGGTTAGAGCAGTTGTGTGGTTCAGCCTGTCACATGTGACCCCCCTCACATATCTCAAATAGCTCCCGTTACACTGGACAGTCACTTCATGAATGCCTTTGAATTCTGCTTTGTCTGAGATAATCTCACACACTCTGCAGTCAGCCCTCCTAACAAACCACAGCAAACACCCTAGCTGCCTCCCCCTTCACACACACACATGCACGCGCGTGCGCGCGCGCACACACACACACACACACAGGAGCACACACATGCTTAATACATTGTTCCGTTCAGTACAGAGCTGTTTGGGGGGGGGGCTCATCAGATAAAATCAACCTGCAAAGTCAAAGCTAGAACAAACAGATTCAGTTGTAATTTCGGTGGATTTTTCAAGGATTATCAAACCCATTTTTAAACTATTGTGGATTTAGGAAATAAGGGCAGAGTACAGTAATCCCAAGAGGTTGAGAGTTTTCTCTCAGCTTTGCTACACCCAGACATCTGACAACAGGTTAACACTAGGTTAGTAACTGAGTGTGTGCATGCAGGAGGCGCTTGAGTGTGAAGCTTCTACAGAGATAAGCATACCCTGTAGTTGCAGCGTGTTTCTATAAAGCTAAATTTGATTTATTTATTTTTAATCAGCATACAAAGTATAAGGTTTCCTTATAGTATTTTTTTATTTAAAAGTTTTTTTCACATACCAAGCCCAGTTCTCCCTCCCTCCTCTCCTCCAGCTTCCATTTTTTCTGCAGATTTCATATTTCCTTACAGATGAATAAAATTCCATTGTGTGTATTGCCACATGTTCACTGTCCCGACATCTGTTGATGGGCACCTAGCCCAGGCTGGTTCGATTCACTGCTCTTGTGAATCATAGATGTGCATCTATTATTAATCTAATGTCTTATTTCTTGATGGCTAAGTGTTTGAGAACTTGGATTCTCACTGAGTCATTCCACCAATGAGACATTTTACCCAAAATCTTCCTCTGAAAGCAATGTCCTCTGCTCACTATTTTTAGGTTCACTTTATCTCATGTATCTTAACTACGTAGCTAGATCCACTTTAAGAAAGGGATCACAGCTGTAGCGTCAGTACCCAACTAAGAAACCCATCAGCAGCATCTCAGACATCACTCTTGGATCTTTCTTTTGCTTATTCCCCTCCACCTGTGTGGAGTAACTGTTGTGCCAGCTTCTGTGGTTTGAACTGCATTTCACTTTTACATGCGCATACATCATATGCAATCTCCTGTTTAGCTTGTGGTCTCTTTCAGGTAGTGCGTTTGTGTGTTTGTGGTATTGTGCAGAGTCTAGTTGATTCATCTCTGTCACTGCATACTGTGGTGTGGTTATTATTTATTCTGTTGCTAATGAGCATTTGGGCTGTTGCTGGTTTAGGGCTACCAGGGATAATGTTGCTTGTGGACACTGCTACAGATAGATCATTTTCATAAGCATATGGATTCAGTTCTTCATGTTACAAATATTTGGAAGTATGATTGCTGAGTCATAAAGTGAGAATATGCTGCACTATGGTAGATATTTTGAATAGTTTTCAAAATGTTGATACCATACTCCTAGGTACTGTGTGATAATTATCATCATTCCTTCTTTTCATTGCAAGCTTTCTATTGTGGTACTTCACTGAGGACCAGAACCAGGTCCTCATGCATGCTAGACAAGCTCTCTTCCTTGAAGCTGTATTCAGAACCCCCCACCCCAGAAGTGGAATGTTAACATACATATTCTTTGGGAGTAAGAAGATAGACCATCACTGGATGGTGGTGGCACATGCCTTTAATCCCAGCTCTCGGAGGCAGAGGCGGATTGATCTCTATGAGTTCGAGACCAGTCTGGTCTACAGAGTGAGTTCCAGGACAGCCAGTGTGGTTACACAGAGAAACCCTGACTCGAAACAAAGAAGATGGATCATCTCATACATTCATTAGACTGTTGACTATACTATTTTTATTATTTATTTGTTTCTCAATTTACTCAGGTACTTAATTTATATCCATGACTGGCCTAGAATGTTCAGTAATCTTTCTACCTCAGCCTCATGAGCGCTGGGATTGCAAGCCTGTACCAACATACCTGAATACTCTATTTTTGATCTATCTCTTTATGGCAAACATTTTACTTAAAGTTTCTTTACAATTTTACTCCAGATTATGCTTTATGTCCCTAACCCCAATGATTGCTCTTTCTACACTCCTTCATCCCTACAACCATTATCAGCCTAATTATCCAGTGGACTTTTAAGCTTTTGCTATTGTATCTGTTTCCATTGTCTTTCTTGTGTTGTGGAGCTTTATACGGTTGTGTTTAGTATCTGTTTCCTTTCCAGCCAACGTAAAACCAGTATGCTATTCTTGACTCACATATATTGTGATTGTTTTCCATGTTGTGTCATAAGCTTCATTGGAACCAAAGCTAAATCTCTGTACCATTCAAAACACAGCTACTTACAGTAAGAAAATGGGCTAGACAGTCGTAATTAAGATTAGGTTTTCTCATATAAAGAGATGTATCTGATATGGCCCAGAACCTCCTCATTACTACTGAAATCCATATTGTTTTTCCTGTGTTATTTTACTATATTCTTAGCAAGTTGAGTCCTTATTATCTCCATAGCTGTTCCTTGAAGACAGAATGGTCATTGAATTGTTAGATATCTTGTCTATATTCTAAGCAGAAAAAAAAGTGAATGGGCAAAAGGCTATACCAGTTATGTTTGGAATTTCATCCCTGGTACTCTGTCAGATGCTCATATTTATGGCTTTAAAAAGTTTTATTATTTTAAAACAAATAATTTAATTTATATATTTATAAATACATATTTTAAAATAATAAAAATTGCAATATGATAAATATGTATAACAAATACATAAAATTGTATACAAGTATATTTTTTTGGAAAATAAATATGTCTGTATAAGTATATGCCTCGCATGTGTGAGTAGGCCCAGAAGCAAAACAAAGACATCAGATGCCCTAAAATAGGAGTTACTGGAGGTTGTGAGTGGCCAGGTGTGAGTAGTGGGAACAGAACTCAGTCCCCTGCAAGAAAGACGAGTTCTCTTCAAAGCTGAGCCATAACTCTAGCATGTTAGGTCTCTGTCTTGATGACCACTGAACAATTGATCAGTACTGGCTTCTGGGAGGCTGGGAAATTAGTGGTTGCTTTCCAAGCTCCTAAAACAGAACAAGGGAGAAGATGTCAGTCTAGTGTCAAGGCAGAAATTAAAAATGATGTCTGGTGTAGATATTGGAGAAAGACATCCCCAACAATGTGACTTACTCAACTCCTCTTTAGCCATCGAGACAAAGTCACTAGAATTGACAGTGCCCTCTGCTGGTTCAGGTACACCTTTGGCATAGTGCTCAGGGCATGGGCTTCTCTGGCTGTTCCTTTCCGAGGGATGAGGCTGTGCTCATACCTCATTAGGCTCAGCCACCTTTTCTCCATTACCACTGATTGATTGACCTTTAGTAAAATAGATGAAAACACACATCATTGCACACACGCTCAGTGGGGAATGGGAAGGTAATGTTTCACAATAAACAGCCCTCCTCCCCCAGTGAATGGCATGCCTTCCACTTGGTTAGGCTTGGATTCTCTGTAAATCAGATAAATATTTGCTTTTTGTTTTCTGTTGCTGAACAGGGGATCTTTTTTCCTCTCTGGCAAAGTAGCCATTTCTAAGTTTTACTGGACTAACGAATAAAAATGCCAACCAACAAAAAACAAAAGCCCCTTCACAAACCCAGTGAGATTTCTGATGGCAAAAGGTAGCTGGTCGACTAGAGGTAGGAGAGACTAGAAGGGGGAAACCCGGACCTGAGCACTAGCCGGGCAAGCCTGCCCTTAGCATCCCTCACTCCAGTTTGTTTACATAGTAAGGATAATATCTAATTCATCTGTTTCCTGGGACAGGCAAGAGGTATCACACTGTCAGATTTCTTTAGCAAATGCCGAACAGCACTGACTTCCATGTCAGTTTAAGGATCTTACAGCACATTCTCTAGAGGGCTCAGGCTCGGGAATAGATGAGAGAAAATGCCACTGTCGCCGACATGAAGCAAGCAATCCTCCCCTTTCTGGTTTAATTTGACTTTAAGCCAAATTCTTTCCACCTTCTCCCATTGTGACAGGGAAAACCAGCTGAGAATTTTTAAGTCGAATTATTGAACATAACATGAAGCAGCAGTTCAGTCATTTCAGTGAAAAGGCTTTGCAGATTAAAGGGGCACATGAAGTATAACGAGGGAAACAAAGGTGGACCCGGTTCCTTTAAAGGCATACAGTTCTTATGCAGTTCTTTCCCGAGCACGGTTGTTCCCTGTCCACAACAATCTTGCCACACTGGGATGTTGGCCTTCATCTGTAGTTGAAGAAACCAACGCTCAGAGACCTTGTGATTTACCAAGGTTACACAAGCAACAAGAGGGGTCTTAGTACCCCCAACTCCAGGGCAACCTGTTGGCAGCAGGAAAGGAAAGGACGTAGAGTGAGCTTTTGTTTGTTTGTTTTTAATACCCATTTATAAAGGCATCGTAGCATTGTAAGGGCTGAGACCTTATCTCATTCCCTCTTTTATTTCCAGTGTTTGGCCCAATGCCCAGTGGTAGCTGCTTTATATGCACTTGTCAAATAAACACTAAATAGCTGGATAAGTGAGTCCTAAATCATAAGCCGTAGAAGTGGTTTTCCATCAAGATTAACTGGCCAGAGAGTACCTCCCACAGGACACAGCCGCTGTGCTACTGATTCCAGAACCTCACTAGACTGAAATGACTCAGGAGTGGGAGGAGAGATACCTAGATACCTTCTACTTTGTCCACCGTCTGTCTGATGAACTTGCCTTTCCCTTAAGAGTGGCCTGATGAATGAGAAAAGCAGGAAGGAAAGAAGGAAGCTGAGGATCCAGGAGAAGGCATCCAAGATTGCCACCCTTTTAAACTACTCCCAGGGCCCACTGTGTTCCATTCTGGGTGGAGTTGAGTTGACCTGTTCATGGATGATTCCCTTTTTTAAGGATGGACTTTTGGTGTGCATGATCTGATCATGTGTCATTACCAAATTTTCACCATTTAGCCCTAGTCAGCGTTGCATAGATACATGTGGGCACAAGTAGGGTCACTAGTGGGCTAGAAGAAACGTCTCCCATGTACAAGTCTGACTTCGGCTACTGAAGTGTCAGGAACAGCCAGTGCCTCATTGTGGCCTCCGGTTCTCACTACAGAGTCAATAAAGGATGACTTGGTGTAAGAAGATAAGGACAGGTGGGGAGAAGCCATTTCTAAGAAAGGAAGAAAGACTACAGCATCCTGAACTTTGCCAGGATAATCATTTCCATCTCTCCTATATCAGTCAGCATCTGGTCGGAAGACAGAAACCATGCATTATCTCAAAAGGGAAAATTTCATCTAAAAAATTGAGAAGTAGGAGCTAAAGATGTGATGTCATTAGGCAGTCAAAAAGACAGAAGCTACAGGCAGGCAGCAGCTTCCACCCTGGGGCTGGGAGGAAAAAGAGCAAAGGGTGGGGCTGTTAGCAAAAATCAGCCTTTCAAGAAGGGATGTGCAGACACTGGAAGGGGAGTTCAATGCTCAGCTCGCTTTCTCTTCTAAGCTCAGTCCTAGGTGCTATCTACATTTAGTGTAGGTCTTCCTCCCTCAGTTAATCTTCCCTAGAATGCCCTCACAAACATGCCCACATGTCTCCTAGGTGGTTCCATATTCCAAGATGACAATGCATACCAACCACACACCATCTCTGTAGAGACAGCACATCCCTTTTACATGTATGCAGAGGCCACAGGTCAATGTCAGTGTCTTCCCTAGTTGCTCTCCATTTATCGTGCGAGGCAAGGTCTCTCACTGAATCTGGAGTGCACAGATTCAGCTAGACTTGCTGGCCACTGAGCACCAGGAATCCACCTGGCTCTGCCTTGCCCGCACTTGGTTACAGCTCATGTTATCATGCTTGTTTTTTTATGTGGGTGTTGAGATGTGAACTCAGGACCTCGCATTTGTGTGGAAAACACTCTACCCATTCAGCTATCTCCCCAACAGCTTTTGCCTTGGCTCTGCCACTGACTATCCAAGCAAGGATCTAGCACTATCCTTCAATTTCATCGGCAAAAGGACTACCCTACACAGCTGGAGATGGTATGGATTCAAAATAAATTGATGCACAGTATTAGTAGAAGTTTACTAAATAGTAATTCTTATTAGGCCTTTGATTTCTTTCCTTGTATGTGTGTGGTGGGGGGCGGGTTGTGGGCAGTATGTAGCCTCATGTAGCCCAGGCTGGCCTGGAACTTACTATGTAGCCATTGCTGGCCTTGAACTTCTGATCTCCTGCTTTCATTTCTCACATGCTAAAATTATAGGTCAGGGGCATACCCAGCTTTGCCTTCGAGCTGTACATGATGGAGTGTGGCAAGGGTTGACGGACTGAATAGAATGGATCCTCTGTAAATTCACCCATCCATCAGTATCTTGATTGCTGTGTTCTGGGACTGGGAAGCATATAGGCAAAAAGGCATGGATTGAGCCACGTGAAGGTTCCCAGTCTTGTGATTCTGAAAGCAAATAGAGTGACAATAACAGTATGTTAGGAAATATGATTTATTAAAATTGGTATCATAGGCACATGAGATAGAAGTCCCATTCATTTATGTTGCTGTGCAGAGCTTTGCCTCATAATCATAATCAGCACAAGGGAAGTCATGTGTTATCCCTTACATTTTCTACAGCCTTATTATTAAATTGTGTCAAAGATATCTTTGTGATACTGGATCCTTTGCTGGAAAAGCCTGAAGGCTGAAATTACCCCATATCTCATTTAGTCATGTGTATGGTGTGGCCACTCAGGGTGCCTAGATAGTGTTGTTTCTCAAAATGTCTACATTTGGCCTCTACATATGGTCTAGGCTAACTCAAAATATCATGGTTGTGCATTCAGGGTGATTATTGGAAGGAGAGGGACTATAAGGCACAGGCCATATAGCATTTTCTGATTTTTATCTCGTTTCATTTCATCATTTGTGATAAGTTATTTTATGTGTCAACTTGACTGAGCCAGGGGTAGTCAAATGTTCTTTGTGTGAGAGAGTGTCATATATTAACAGTTAAGGTTGTAGATTAAAGAAAGAAAATTTCCCTTCCCAGTGTAAGCGGTTTCATTCGATTAGTTGAAGGTTGATGTAACAGAAAGCTTCTTTTCCTTCAAATGAGAGACCCTATCCTGCTTGATTCTGCATATGGACCTGACCTGAAATGCTAATTCTTTGGAGTTTTGAAGCCTGTTGGGCTTTTCAAGTTTTCAGACTTCGGACTACAGTGTCTCGAACACTGCTTCAGGACAATGGCATCTTGGGACAGATGCCATTCAGAGTCTGGCCCATCCTGTGTCCTCTTACTTCAATTCTTTCTGGACCCCAGGAGGTGTGCTGAATAACAAGTGTCCTCATGGTAGCATAATGGGGATGTTTCCAGGGTCAGGGTGGGTGGGAACAGGTGGGAAGAGAGCATTAGGGTGTCAGCAAATTGCCTCCAATGTCTTCATTTAGCTGCTGCTAGCATCCTGATGATTATTCCCACTTCGAACATCCGAAATTATAGTCTTGTTTTTGAAGTTTTCCGAGGGAATTCCTCCACCTTCCTTGAGATATTGGGTTCTGATATTCATCAGTTCTAATGCTTCTTATTGAGAAAAGTTTCAACAGAGTTTTCTTTGCTCCCGTGATCACCTCCTGCTATACAGAAAATGCATGCCTATGTTCTGCTTTTACTTGGTGGCTGTTACTTTTGCATCGCTGTGACCCAAATAGGCAACAGCACAAGGTAGAAGGGAGGATTTATTTTGCACTATGGTTTCAGAGGGTTCAGTCCTTCATGGTGGAGAAAGTGTAGCAGAGAAGCTCAAGTTATGGTAGTAAAAGTGTATGGTTGAAAGGCAGCTATTTACATCATTGCAGACCAGGATGTAGAAAAGGGTTGGCAAGAGCCATAGACTCGATAGAGCCTTCAAAGATCCTCCCCTAGTGATCTACTTTCTTCAGCCAGGCCAGTATCTCTAGCTGGGGAGTCAGCTTTCAAATTTTGAACTTGTGTTAGGGACATTTTCAACATATACCATAACTGTGGAATTACAAGACAGTTGCCACCACCTGTAGAACAACCAGTTATAAATAATTACATGTTGCAGAGTCTTTCTCCCTTGCTCTTCCTAACTGAAGAATCATTTTATATCTATATACTACATCTTATATTTTAAAACCTTTTAATATTCTCTTTACCCTCCCCCAGTCTAGATTTTGCAAAACTCACCCTAGACTATTGAAGCTACAGTATAATTGGTCTATCATTCTATTGGCTTTCTCCATTGCTTCTCCACTAAACATCAGAAGGACCTCTTCACAGAGGACAGTGAACAAATGGCCCCCTGTGCTTCTCTAGCATGGCTTCGTGTCATGTCTCCTACTTGGAGTCAAGCATTTGCTAAATAGAAACCTTCTGGTATTACCATCATTAATTAGCATCCTTTCTCAGAACATCTAAAAGAAGCTTGTTGGGAGAACAATGTGCTCCCCACAAAGCTAATGAAGTCAAGAAGTTGGCTGGCTTTGAAGAGAAGAAAACATGCAGTGCCTGCTGTTTAATTTTTCACTCTTCTTTCCTGAGTTCCTTTGACGATCCCTCTATCCTCATTTATCGCTGTCTTGTCCTTTCCTCTCAGGATTATTGTTGCTTGAAATTTATTTATTGGTCACACTGTGTACCATTTATGCCTTTTTATCGAGGCTGGAGGCAAGAACTGCCTTAGCTCATAATACTGATTGCTCATTGACGGTCATTATTGTGTTTTTTTCATGTAGAGCTCGGCAGTTTTAGAACGCAGACAGCATAGAGTGAGTGCTCAGAAAGCATATACTGAGTGAATTCAGGAACAGATTGTTGGTAAGTAGTGGTCTGTTTGGGGGTAAGGCAGCCATGTGGGACATGTCTGAGATGGTGTTCTGACAGAACCCCACTAGAGTACTTCTGAAGAGTTGTTCATCCAATTCCTCTTTCCATTGTCATCAGGATAGCTCCTGCTTGTTGTAGGTAGGCTAGAACTCAGCTCTTATTCCCTTGAGAAACCTCTTAAACCATCTCTCCATCCGTTGTTCTCCATTCCTTCCTGTTGAGACAGAGACCATACCTGCTCCCTTACCTCCGTCATATCACAGGAGGTGATGTATCTTAGGGTTGGTTCTTTATTATAGTCACTGTCAAGACAGCAGCCCTGTGAAAGAAAGGTGTGTGAGTTTCTTGCTCTCACTGTAGTTCTGGTGTTGAACAGACTGCCTGGGATTCTGCTGTTCTTAGGAAATACGAATAAAAGTGTGTATGAGTAATTAATAAAAAAACAAATTCTTTCTTATGCATCTCAGAATAGTCTTTTCCTTCTTCTCCAAAGATGCAACTCTAGTTACCTATGTAGTTATGATGGTACCATGAAAAGATAAAGTTGTAATAAAATACAGGATATACAAAATACTGTTTAAACACTTCAGAACATCTTTTATTTATGCTTTTGTCTAAAAATATTCCATTACTATGAAATATGCAGAAGAAGAGGATACATGACTGGCAGTTTTCCTCACATTATGAAAAGCAGAGTTAACTAATGGGTTCCCACTGCCTCCTCTGTCCATTTTGAAAGGGCTGTCCAAGCTATTTTGAGAAATATCGTTAGTATTCATCTACTCTTAGAGGAGACCATCATTATTGTGAGAAATATGGAAGAATTTTATCTAAAACTGACAAAAGAAATTAATAGTTCTAATATAACCCATTTCTGGAATAATTTTCTCTGTTCTTTGTATTTCAGCTGCTATGAACTTCAGAACACAGTATGGCAAGACCAACTGGCAATGTGAAAGTTGTGGGTTCACTAAATACAATGAGAAACAATGCCCGCCTCACCCAGCCTTTGTGGAATTATAAATTTACCTTATCCAGATGTCTGTTTTTAAGACTGGTTTTGGAAAAGAGGAGTTGGGGAAATGGAAGAAAAGTTACTATCTTCTTCTATTTTCTAAAATCTATTTGGGTCCTTGGTCTACATCATATCACCTTTAAAATGCACTTGTTATACGTGTGGAGTTCTTTTGACCATTATTATTCTGAGGCTCTGTCTCCATACCCTCCTAGTTTTTAGATACTTTGAAGAGAGCAAGAGTCCTTCATAGAACTGGTGTCCACTATCTCCTAATTAATTCTAGAAAGATGGTTGTCTTCTGTATTTGCCATAGGAATATTTTTCTATGTGGAAGCCACATAAGCTGCTCTTGAGATGTTCCAGTCTGTATTAAAAGATTGTCTTTCATTTGACACGCACTAATGGTTGCTGTTACTTATTTATAGAGAACTTGCAGATATGATGGCCCTTGTTGTTGAAATTGTTCAAATGCTAACCCCATGGATGTTTCCTGCAAAATTTCTTTTAATATGAGATCAATAATCCTTGTGTTTTCTCTATTCAGGTTTCTTTGGGCTGGGCTGTGGGTTAAGCAGAGAATGTCCCCCATCAGCTTAGGGTTTTGAACATTTGGTCCTCTTCGTGGCACTGTTTGTGGGAGCTGTGAAACCTTTAGGAGATGGAGTCTCACTAGAGGACGCGAGACCCAGGAACAGGTCTTGAGAGTTCATAGCCGTGCTCAACTTCCTGTCCTTTTATATCGTGAGAATGAAGAAAGAGGAAAGCTGTGTGTGGCTGATTCTCTTTAAGGACCCTACTTCTGCCTACGACGCAAATCTGAGCTTAGGAGCTGTTCCTCTGAAGACGAAGCACAAAGAGAGATGCTTTAGGGGAGTAGAATTTGCTTACTTAACTCATTCCTCCTTGGCAGATTTTATTACTAAAATATTATCGGTAGTATTTTTATTAGTAGGAATCCAGGGAGGAAATGAAGGGTAAAGGAATTGGGATTGCCTACTTCTCAAAGGGAAATTATTAGGTAATGTTTTGTTCTGGAGAAGTCCTGTTGAAATATATTTTTTGAAGGATTATTAGAAGGAAGACATATCCTTCATTACCCATTTACATAGAGGCAGAGGGAGCCAAGAGACAGATGGTCTAGCTCTTTCATTTAGCAGATGAGGAAATGAGGTCTGGCAAATGAATGCTATTTTTCTGAAGTCTTAGAGCTGGTTAGTGGCAGAGCCAGAATTAAACTCAGGATCCCTGCCAGGACAATCTGTGTCGTGTCCACTGCAGAGGCCCTGCCTCCCTGAAATAGAAATCAATTATAAAGTGAGGGGATAGATCTTAAACTTTCAAAGGAAGTTGTGGTCAAGAAGTTGCTAGCATTTTCTGCGAATGGACAGAGCCACCATTCGCACAGAGGGCTGCATTAGTTGGTGCATGTAAGTGACCCTAAGCACTAGCATTCTTTGACTCCTCTAGTGAAAATCCATAATGGCTCATTCAGTATTTCTTTGCATCTTTTCTTTTTTAGCTACAGAAGTGACCCTGGCTATTCCACTGCTCTCTGACTCCATCCTTACGGTGCTCTTAAGAACTCTTACATTTTGCTTGTTCTTCATAGCTGCAGCATTATGACTTCAGGGACTCTTAGTAAATCAGTTCCTGATGATTTTTTTTAAATGGTACCTTCACTTGTAACAGCTGTGCCAGGGAGGTGGTGGTGTTGGGAGGGGGATTCATCTCCTCTTCGCTATCACAGCTCTCTTTGCAGCCCCATCATCACATCAAGGCAGCCTATTTCTATCTTCAGAACGTGACCTTTCCCTTCTTTTATGAACACTGGCAACCAGCTCCAAACATACTCCCAGCATCCCCAGCTGTCTTTTTGACTTCTCACTTGAAGTTCTAAGGAGGCCGGCATATGTGGTTGATGTCCTTGTGCCTCTGCGCTGTGTTTGTTTTATTTTAATGCTAGGTGGTATCTCGTTCCCATTTTGCCCTTTCCTTCACTAGTCTCCTCTTTGCCTCTGTAATTGGAGCTGACTTTGATTCTTTGTCCTGGCAATCTGTATCTACTGTGTTAGGCTCTCTTTCCTCTGTCTTGTCCATAATGCCTTATTAATTCATATAATTTTGTTCTGCTAAGAGGGAAAGAGTCACTTTACCAAACAATTATTTCGTGCACCTGCCAGGTCTCCATATTATCTAATCTCATTACCTGTCACTTGTTTTTCTTTTAACTTGGATTCCAAAATCTGCATTTGTATGGCAAATTTCTGCTTCCTATATAATATTCATTAGTTCTCTTTTCCCAAGCAGGATTCTGCCATGGGGACACTACAGGGAGAGGTGGTTGGCCCAGCTGCAGAAATAACAGCTTCCTACTTTCCTTGTATCATCTGGTGCCCTTGCCATGACATCGTGTTCCCACCAGTAAAGTCTGGGGGTTTCTGGAGAAGTTTGGTTTTCTATGCATGGCAGCATTTTGTGTGGGGGGGCATATTTCTCATTCTAACTCCTAAGAATCTGGATTCAGGGATTGGGGTTTCTATGAGATTTCTCATTAAAATAAGCAGGCATCTCATGAATTCACAGCAGTATTTTGGGGGACTACCATTTTCTGCCAACTGTGATCCCTAAGTCAGTCTGCTGCATTCACAAGGAAGTGAACACAGCCTTTGTGTGGATGCTGTACTCAGCCCCCTGATTCTGTGAGAGGAATAGGTTGTTGCCACAATGTTAAGGCTATCAAGTGATCTGTCCCTTCAGGGAGCTCTACTTCAAAAAGCCTTATCACACAAGATCATTCTATTTCCTAGTGTCCCTCATTCAAGAGAGGATTTAGGATCCTCATGCTGTGAGGCCAAATTTTCCTGAGGAGAGGCCACACACGTGTACTTACCCCAGATAGTGAGCTCATGACCCACCAGAATACAGACACCACCAAAGCCCAACTTCGTAAACCATGAGTTTTATTGGGGTAACTTACAGGAATATATGGGTGAGGGATCACTTACAGGAGCAGAAATAACTCAAAGACAGCTGAATCACCAAGGCCCACCCCAGCATGGATTACAACTCACAAAAGCTTGGAACTTCGAGAACCCTGCACAGCCTGCAGGCAGCGCAATGGGCTGGAATGTGTCCTTTCCAAGTGACTGTTACCTAAGCCTCTTCCAGGCAGCTCTGCTGGTTTCTGCTTCTGGTCTCAGAGTCCTCTTTGCAGCTTTGTCCTCTAAGATCTTTGTAGCTCAGCTTCCTTCCTCCTGAGATGAGTTTTCAGCTTTAATTGCTTACTTAGGCAGTGAGAGGACTAGTGAATCTTGTCAGTTTCAGGGACTTCCTGAAGCTATTTTGAGTTGTTTACCTTTCCGCTTAAGGAGCTTCCTATAGTATGGGATGTTTTAATCTCAGAGGAAATTGTTATACAACACACAGAAATGCTCTCCCACAATGGCCCAACTTGAGGTAAGATAAAAAGACCACGTAGATGTACCATAAAGCACCAGTAGCTGGTCATTGGTCTAAATATCCCAGCTTGATACCCATTTTGATACCCTCTAACCCATTCCTGAGTTCTGTCCTCTTCCACAGGTTCTGATCCCAAAGCCACATCTTAATTAGCACCCATGCCGTGGGACCAAACGCTAGGTTTGCTAACTGGAAAATCTATGGCATGGTCTCTGATAAGCTGCTTTCTATATGTTCCTTAGAATCTGATTCAGGAATAGGCACCTTGCCATGCTCTGGTTGGTAGTGGGATGCCCAGGAGCACACAGGAGAACCAGGCACAGTCCTTGGTCACATGTTACCCTAGTCCAGTGAGAAATCAGATGCAGAAACAAGTAATTATGTTCTAGGAACATTTGTTCTATTGTAGGATGGCATGTGGGACTATAAGGGACAGATTGAAAAAGCAAGACAAAGTCTCCCAGAGAACATGAGGATTAAGAGGAGTCTTAACGGATGTGACGGTGTTTAGCATACAAAGTGGGAGGAAGGGGACAAGGAGGCATTTTAAACAGAAATAGCATGGGTTTCTTTTTTAAATGTGAGAACTTGAAAGGACACAGAAAGATTGAAAGGGACAAATGATCTTCCATCAGGAGGGGAGATAAACTTAAACAGAAGAGCTGAAGGCAGATGACAGGAGACGTTGGGTCTTTTGGAAGCCATCGGTCCCTTTTGGGATGAGAACTGAAGCTGTAGAACACTCTAAGGTTGCTGACAGAGAATCTTTGGCCACTCAGAATTAGCTTGGATGGACAGAGACTGTACGTGGGCTCTCAAACCATTGAAGAGCCTGGTAGGATATTTAGGCATCAGACCAGATACTGAAGTATGATAATAACTATTAATAGTGATAAGATGTGAAAGATTTAGGAAATTTGATAGAAAAACTAACAGGCCCAGAGTCCAGCTTGACATGTAGAGTAAGAAAGAAGCAGAAGTTGACGAGGTCTGAGAATTTTGTCTGGGGAGACTGAATCTGGCTATTATCAAGAGTCAGACTAAGATATGGAGAGATATGAGCTACCAAAGATATCAAGAAAATCCAACTAGAAAGCAGGCATCTCTGGGCCCCGTGTTTAGGTTTACAATGTACTGAATGTTTTTTCACTTGAAGCTATAGGCTTGTGTCCCACTTTTCCAAGATAAGGATATAAACTACAAAAAATGCAAAGTAAAGAGTCTCCGGGAAATGTCTGTCCCAAGTAAGACTTGAATAAATACTGCTTCATCCTGAGTGGCACAAAAGTGTTGAAATATTAATGTTCTCACTTTTCTTCACTAGTGCGTGCTATAACTTCCCTTGGTTCTAGCTTTATGGTTTATCTTTCTTCATCCTCTGGCCTAAACTCACCCATTTTCTGTGCCTATGAATTTCCTTGGTACTGTCTTTAAAGGGATGTTTCAGCAGGCTTGTTTTCAGATCCAGTAACTCCAGAATCTTAGTTTCCCTTTTCACGAGGTAGGACATCTCAGGCCAAGCCAGAAGATGAAGGGCTTGCATGAAAAGCGGGAGGCATTTTGCAACACACATCCTACATTCTTGAACAGGGATAGTCTTTGACAGCAGGGTAAAGATAGTCTTTTATTTGTTGTTAAGATTCTGAAACAGCTTTTGGGCTGCAGGACAGTTTACAAGTGACCTTGAATTGCGCTAAAGCAAACAGCTGAGCCACGCCCCTCAATGACCTTAATCTAAATGTGTGCTTTCCTGCAAAGGTGAGGTGCAATAAATAAATTATTATCTATCCACTACAGTCAAAATACCTGACAAAGCAACTTCAAAGGGGAATTTAGTTTAACTTGGGGCTTCAGAGATTCACCCACAGTCCTTGACTTCATTGATTCTGAGCCCATAGTGAGGCCAGATACCATTGCAGTAAATGCTCTGGGAAAAGGAAACTGTTCACCTAGTGTCAGACAGGAAGCAGGGAGGAAGATAGGAACCAGAGAGTGGATATAACCTTTAGAGGCATGCTGCCAGTGATCGACTTCCCAGCTAGGCCCCACCTCCAAGAGTTCCTAGTACCTTCCAAAATACCACTATCAACAAAGGAGCAAGGCATTCAATACATGGGCCTGTGGGGGTACATTACACAGTCAACCCATATTTCTTATATAATAAAGGCAAATGTGAATATATTTGTATTACAATCAAGATCAAAATTCACAACTGTACCTGCATATAGAGGTATAGTGTTCCATGTAGAAGAGAACAAGAAAGGCTACATTCCAGGGCATGGAAAAGACTGGTCCCGGTAACAGGCATTAGAAGGTAAGAGGATAGAAAACTAATTGATTTTCTAGTCCTAACTTTGTTGTGGAGTTTTCATTTTTGGTAGTGGATAAGTACATAAAATTATATTTCATAGTGAAAGTGTAAAATCCAGTGTGAAGCACTACAGCTTCAGAATGGTTATTCTAACTGCAGAGAACTCTTTGGGATATGCAGACTGCCTAAACTATTTCCCATCTCATATCCCAATATGTCTTTTATGTGTTTCATAAGAATAATAAAAATAGGCTCAAGGGAAAAATGGGGTTCTTGGTGTCTTGTCCCTCCTTCACCCTGGGTTCTACAGAAAAGTAAATCTCAGTTAGTATCTGAACTATTTCTGGTACTTCACTGTAAGCTAGTGGTGTGTTGGCTTTTGTAGACTGTACGGCCTTAGGAACTGCAGGCTCTGGTGGGTAGGTCTGTCTTGTGATCATCATTCTCACCCAGGTGTACCTTCTGAGGCAGTTGCTGCTATGCTTTGCTGTGTGGCACACCAGGATGGCTTTACTGATACCCAAAGGTTAACTGGGGTGAATAGATTAAGACACAGGTGCCTTGGTGTGTTGAATGAATGAGCTTCTCGTAAATCTGTACATCAAGAAGCCAGATGGAAACTGGGAGAAGTCGATTTGCGATCAAAGAGAACTTGGGAGACGATGACTGAGCGAGAAGGTGTGGCATGCTGGAGTTGTTCTGCGGACAGATTTGCACTGGCCTCCTTTAGCCTATGCTTTCTTCATTTTATTCATTCCTGGGAACATTGTAATCTCTTTATGCTGATCAGTGTCTCCCTTTACGTGTTTCTTCCACTAGATAGTCCCTTCCAGAATTTGATTCTTGAGAAATAAGTCTAGGCACCAGCAGACTCTTCGACTGAATTCAGGTACCCTTGTAATCCAAATCAGTGATGCTTATTGGAATCTCCTGGATAATGTTGCTTCATGGGCTTGGATAAACATTCAAATTACTTAGAGACCCTTAAGAAACTGATGTGAGACTTCTGCCCTGAGAGATTCTACTTTTCTTAGCCCTGACTGTGAGGTATTAGACACTTTCTCTCTCTCTCTCTCTCTCTCTCTCTCTCTCTCTCTCTCTCTCT
>LOJH01003463.1:4396-16067 GCA_001685095.1 Ellobius talpinus | reverse complement strand
TCTCTCTCTCTCTCTCTCTCTCTCTCTCATGTCTGTCTGTCTGTCTGTCTGTGTAAGAAGTACTTGTGCACCATACATAAGTGTGGAGGTGCAAAAAATGTCTTCTTCAATTGCTTTCTCTGTTTTCAGAAGGGTCTCTAACAGAACCTGAAGTGGACCACGTTGGCTAAGCTGGCTGACCAACAAGCCCTAGGAATTTTTCTGCCTCCCTAGCACTCAGGTTACAGATGCCACCATACACAGATTTGTCACAGGACTGCTGGGTATCTGAACTCAGATTCTCATGCTGATGCCATCTCCTCCACTCTCATATTAACTTTCAGTTGCATAGCAGAATCATTGGAGAATTTCTAAAAAAAAAAAGAAAAGAAAAGGAAAGAAAGAAAAAGCCAAGCAACTCATCTTCTCACACACCCCCACCCCGCAAGAGATTCTGAGTTAGGTAGGTTGATTCCAGTTATAGCTATTCTCTTGAAACTTTCTAAGTGGCGTTAATTGGCTACTGTGGTTGAGAATGGCTTCCTAAGGAGTAGAGGGTATTTGCATTCCTTTTGTGGAGAGTTGATGGTTGACAAATAAGCTGATTCTGGTGGTTTTTATGATGAGATCTATTGCTTTAGAGCCATAAGTTCTAGAACTAATTTACCATCAAAACAGTGAGCCATATATGGTGGCTTAGAGACTCGTAGCCTTTATGTTGCCATGGCCTTGGGACGAACTTGACAGTGGTGGTTTCTAAACGTGATGAGACCCCAAAGAGAACTTTCAGTATGACTGTTAGCAGACTGTGACAGGGCCTGAGGATGCCCTCTAGGCTCACTTGGAAAAGAGGCTCCGAGTGAAGGAAAAAAGTGTCCCACTTTAGTCTGGCCATAGACTGCCTCTTTGTGCCCATAACTTAACTATCCTCCCCATGCAGTTCTGTATGTAGCCTGTGCTTCCCCAGCTCCACTCTTTGTTGAGCTGCTTTTCTTTGAGTTCACAGGCATCCATCAGAAAAAATCAAATAGGCATAAGTAGCAACTCAACTAGGCTGGGGAGATTCCTCCATGGTTAAGGGCACATGCTGCTCTTCCAGAGGACCTGACTTTGATTCCCATCACCCATGTCTGGCAGCTCACAGCAACTTGTCATTCCAGCTCTAGGGGCTCTGGTACCTACCCTCTTCTGGCCATTTTGATCATGGGGACATATATGGCTTGCAGATAGATGCAGACATACACATACATAAATAAAAATAATAGTAAAAAGAAACTCAGCTATCTTTGCATTAATGGACCTGATGAAAGGGTGGGATGGGAGAAGAGTGTGAGGCTGGGTTTGAACACACACTTTCACACCTGAAGTGATAAGGACATTTTTTTTTAAAAAAAAAAAGAGAAAAAAGTTCTTACGCTGTCTAAGAGCAAATCACCATGACTAAACCTTTAATTTTCTTGACTTGAAGAGTTTGAAGGAAATTTGAAGTCATAATTGTGTGAAAACCCTCAGACACAGAACACTGAAAATTTAAATTTAATAAGACAGCCCTGAAGAAATGTGTTTCACTATTCAGAAAAGTTGAAGTGTCAAGAAAAAGAGATAAATTTGTATAATTAGGAGAACTCCCCCCAACACCTGTGTGGTAGTATTTATATGGGTTACGTCTGGGTTGGGTTTTTTTTCCTGTTTTAATTTTTTTAACCACCCTACACCTGCTGGGAATTGCTGTGCTGTTAGGAGAAATGAGGGTGGGATTCAGTTTCTCGGCGGATGCCACAACATAATTAGCCCAGAAGTATAACTGCCTGAGCAGCAGAAGGCCGGGGAGGCATGGGCGACTACCACAGGGTTCCCCTGTGTCAGACCACAGAGGGTTTCTTTCACTGACCTTCCTCAGACAGTGGGGACCAGAAAGAAAAGAACATTTGGCCCTGAGGTCAGCAAACAGCCGTTCAATGGATCTAGAGGATGCCTTAGCTGAGAATTTAGAGACTATCTGGACGTCCAAACCTTTCTATAAAATGAAGACATTAAGACTCAAGGAGACTGAAAAATGTTCCCCTAGTCAAGTTAATCAAGTCTCCTAAGGCTCCAGCTTATTGCTGTCTCACAGCAAGCACCCTAAAGTTCAGATAGACAGTTACCAGTTCTAGCATCGCACCGACTTGTTTGCAGAACCTTGCGAATGAGGAAGCCTTCCCATTTCCTGTCTGGCAGCAAGGGATGAAATGGCTGCTGGTGGACCAGCTCTCTCTTTTACCCAATTCATGGTGCAGTCTTCCTGCTGTAGTCTGCAGGGTGGAAGCAACTGCCTTGGCTTGTGCTACTAAAGATGTGTGATGCCTAGTAGCCTACAGGTCACGTTCTTTCAGTACGGTCTTGAGACCTTAAAATCTGTTACTGGGGTCAGCACAAGATGTGTTTCTAGGAGTTTTTGTTTAGATTATATGGGGAGGAACATGTGACTTTTTATCTTTGTTCCTTTTATTCACCTGTCCTTGAGGCAAGCGTTGACAAATGACTCAACATGGTAGGTTCTCCTAGTCTACATCAGGGAGAGCAGATATTTGTGTGTAAAACACCATGCTGGAAACAAATTTTGAATAAAATTCCCACTCCACTGAATGAAGGCGATCATAGACTAACGTAGGGAAGAACAAGGGTTCTTCAGCCTGGCCATTAATGCTAGTTGTGTCGTCCTGGGTGAGTTTTCGGTGCTTAACCTTGCTCATGTGTAAAATGGAGACAGTAACAACCACCTTGTGGGAAGGCCAGCTGCTTTAAGCACACAAACATTTGCTTTTATTATATCTATTGCCTTAGGGTTTTATTGCTATTAAGAGACACAACGACCACAACAACTCTTATAAAGAAAAACATTTAACTGGAGCTGGCTTCAGCTCAGAGGTTTAGTCCATTAGTATCTTAGTGGGAAGCATGGCAGCATGCAGGTAGACATGGCACTGGAGAGGTAGGTAGCTGAGACTTCTTCATCCATGCATACACCAGGCTTTCTAGAATATTCACAGAATAAACTCAAAAAACGGCTCATAAGAATCACACTAATGAAAAAGCAGAAGCTGGTCTTTTCTCTTGTCTCTTCTTCCATCCCTCTCACTCAACTCCCTTTGGAAGGCACTAGAAGAGCTCCCTGTCTTGATTGGCTAGTATTGGCAGTGGGAAGAGATCTGATAGACATATATCTGGCTGCGTGTTTTCCTATGGTACCACACAGTCTTAATTACTGGATTATATGAGAATGAATTCTTGATAAATCTTGTTCCAATTTTCTACACATCCACGTAAGAAAGAAAGGGGGAGTATGGAGAAAGATGGAGGTGTGGAGAGAAGATGGAGGGAGAAACAAAGAGAGGGGAAAGAACGAATAGAAGAAAAACCAGCAGATCTTTCTGTAATACTGTTGGCTAGCTTTCCTTTCAGTAATCGATTGAGAAAGTGTACATATTTCATGCAGATGTGCACTGCAAAGTAGCATTCTGCATCCCGTAGTTATTAATAATGCAATTGTCTTTCCTAGGTGGGGTTTGGTAAAATATTATTCTACCTATTTAAAAAATTATGTCTGTCTTTTTCTGACAGAATTCTCACGTAGCCTAGCCTGGCCTTGACTTACTATGTAGCTGAGGATGATCTCAGATCCTGATCCTCCTGCTTCTGCCTTCCAAGGGCTACCACTCCTGACTTCCTTTTAGCCATTAAAATGTACTTCCTGAGCACAGACAGATCTATGTAGTCTGATAGCCAATGCATGCTGTTTTCACTCTTGTATATACTCAGAAGAAATGATATATAGACTAGCTGCAGCTTCCAGAAAGCCCTTCGGTGCCTTTTCTCCCTTTCAAGCTCATCCCCTCCAAGAAAACAGTCTACGTCAAGAGTCCAGTCCTGCATGTACACTTTTTAGTGCACAAACACGTTCTTTTGCCTAGCTACTTCCTCTTTCAACATGCTCTTGTAGAGATGGTTCTGGGTTGTCTTGAGTGTCTGTAGTTTCTCCTAACAGTCCTTCATTTGACTATAAAATATTTTCACTTCTTCATATGTTTTAGACATTTATGCTTTACCAGTTTTCAGTTACTAGAAATAGTCTTATACAAG
Organism: Ellobius talpinus; assembly: GCA_001685095.1. Lineage (NCBI taxonomy): Eukaryota > Metazoa > Chordata > Mammalia > Rodentia > Cricetidae > Ellobius > Ellobius talpinus. Next base: position 11,966 of record LOJH01003463.1, on the reverse strand, counting down.
TATTTTACCAAATAGATATTTGTAATTCTCTTGGGCCAGTACATAAACATGAAATTGCTGGGTCAAGTAGTAAATGTATGTTTAACGTTCTAAAAAAGTCCCAGGTGGTTAGTTTGGTCATTTGCACTCCCAGTGGAGTGAATGAGATCCCCACTTGTTTTATATTCATGCCAACATTTGATATTATCAAACGTTTAAATTTTAACAAGTATAATGATCATAGGCTTTTAGCTATGCTAATATTTCAATATCATGTTATAAAGCTTATGGGTTTTTTTGTTTTCTAACATGCCTCTAAAATGAAAAAAAGTTAAAATTTGATTAAATATAAATCTTTGAATGTCTATTGAAAATTAATCCTATCTAAGAAATCATTGTCTTTCTCTAAGTCACAAAAACATTCCCTTCTGAAGCTTATAGTGAGAGTATAAATTGCATAGTACTAGGTGTCTTTATAAAAATGGCTGTATTTAAGAAATGGCATGAGATGGACTTCACACTTACCATTATTGCTTTATTTCCTTAGGTGCCTGGAAAAGACTTGTGGGTGCTTGCTTTATTACTGGTGCTATGATTTTATAGAGATTCCTATTTTATATTAGAATAAAAAGACTATAAAGATGATTGACAGGGTGTTCCAGAGAAAGCTGAAGCCCAGAGACAGGCGGGACCTGTTCCTTCTTGCCTGTGAGAGGAAGGGGTCTCTGTTCCAGATCAGATATTTGTAATCTGCTCAATTTTGCTGACTCATGCCTTCTGCATTTTAAATAAAATTGAATAAGCAATTTAAAAAAAATCACCTTCTGTTTTCTCATAGATGGTTTAGAATCGTAGTTTTTATTTAAGCCTATGATCCATGAGAGATTCATTTTTATTTATAGAATGAGATAAGATTTTTTTTAAGTACACAGAAATACACAGATGTCCAATTGTTTCAGCAATACTTTGTTTTTGTAGAACTAAGAATAGGAATCAGGGCCTCACTCAGGCTAGGCAAGGGCTTTGCTTTCCCCCACCCCTGCCCTAGTTATTAAAATGTTTCAAACATTTTTCCCATGAATTTTCGTGACTCCTTTGTTGAAAACCAGTTAAAGTGCTGCTCAATTGTAATTCTAGTCTCCCTAGACTCTACCTTTTCAATTTGTCCACTCTCTAGTGTTTGTACCAGTATCATCTTTTTAAAATTATTATTTTATTTTTAGGACTAAATATTAAGTTCATATAATCTAAGCCAGCCAATATTCTTATTTTTTAGGGTTATTTTTACTTTTACATTATGTAAAATTTTCTAGAAATTCTAAGTTCGGGAGAACAAGTTCTTTAGAAAATTCCCCTGGTATTTTGATGGAGGTTTCTCCATCAATTTAGTGAAAATTGACATAGTAACTATTTAGCTTAACGTGATAAAGCTGTATTCAAAAACACTGTAAAGTAAATGGAGAACAGTGCCAGAGAGATTGTTCAGTAGTTGAGACCATTAGCTGCTCTTGCAGAGAATCCCAGTTTGGTTCCCAACATCCACTGTGGGCTCACAGTAGACTAACTTTGGTCCAGGAGATCTGATGACCTCCACAGGTATCAGGTGCTCAGGTAGCACTTAGACATACATGCAGGCAAAACACTCATGTGCATAAAAAATTAAAAAGCCTAAAAATGGCTTTAAATATGCAGAAAGCAATGCAGGGGGGCACTCAATGCCTTCTGTGGCCTCTGCAGACATACAGAGCTGCAAGATCCTGCACATACTCAAATGGAGACATATACTTGTTTTTGGTTGTTAGTTGTTTTTTTGTTTTGTTTTTCTCTTACTCTTTGGGGAGCCCGCCAACCAGCTCCCAAATAAATCACAGGGAAGTTTTTTCTGTCTTATGAATGCCTGGTCTTAGCTTGGCTTGCTTTTTGACAGCTTTTCTTAACTTAAATTATCCTGTCTACCTTTTGTCTCTGGGCTTTAAGCTTTATCCTATATACCTTTCTTTCTTCTTACTCCGTAGCTTGCTGTGTAGCTGGGTAGTTGCCCCCCTGGAGTCCTCCTCCTTCTCTCACTTCTTGATCCTCCTTCTTCCCAGATTTCTCCTCCTAATTATTCTCTTTGCTTGCCAGCACTGCCTATCCTTTCTCCTGCCTTCTGTTGACCATTCAGCTCTTTATTAGCCCAATCAGGTGTTTTAGGCAGGCAAAGTAACACAGCTTCACCGAGTTAAACGAATGCAACATAAACGAATGCAACATATCTTTGCATCATTAAACAAATGTTGCACAGCACAAATTTAACTACCATAAAATAATATTCAACAACATACACCACAAACACACACACACACGGTAAAATCTGGTTGTGACTATTATTTTTAGAAGTTTCACTATATAGATTATACATTACATGTTGTGCTAAAATTGTTCCTAAGCATCTTATTTCATGTTATCTTAAGTTGCTTTATATTTGAATTATTTATTATATAAAATATAGTAACTTATCTATTTGCATACATTATGTAACTTTGCTGATTCATTCAATTAGCTTAACTTATTAGTTTTTAAAATTACCTCTGATTTTCTGAGTCCTCAGTACTATTGTGTCAGTAACGACAGCAGTCTTGTGGAGCTAAAACTGTTTTTTTTTTCCCACCTTATCAGCTGTTGAACAGATAATAGTGAGAATAGACATTTGCTTTATTTGTGGTCTTGGGGAAAAGTGTTTAGTGTTTCACCATTAAATAAGGCACCAGCCCCAGGACTGTGGAAGATTTGCTCTGAAAGAGTCGATTTCCAATGTTCTGAGGGCTTTGGACATAAACAGGCTCTTATATTTTGTCCCATGCCTTTTCTACATCTCTTGCTGATAAGGACTTTTGCTCACTTGTTTTCTTGCTTGTTTTGCCCTTAGCCATCTTGTTCTGAGAGGAGACCTGGACAAATGCTTTAAAACCTAGCTGCATCTGCAGTCCGCTGTCCCCTAGTTTTTGATGTTATGCATTAGATGGATTCGTGGTTGGATGCTATTCAGCCCTGCACGCGGTGCTGAACTCTACTTAGTCACAGCTATATTCTCCTTTGTACATGTTACAAGATACTAGTTTTGCCCTGGCCTCTGATAATATCGCAAGAGCACACAGCCCTCATTAGATTGAGCTCCTGAGAAGGGAATTTTTTTTCTCATGTCAAAAACCACCTTCACTGAAACATACTCATAACACCCAGCAAGCCTGTAGAAAGGCATTTTAAGAAGAAAGAATTCATGAATTAGCAGACTAACAGGTATGACTCACTTCTCTGATATCTCTTCCAGGAGTAGGTTTCACTTGAACCTTGGGCCTTATGTAAGTGCCCTGTGCAGGTGCAGATGATGGAGGGTTTCCCACAGGGTGGACGAGGACACTGGTTTTCTTCTCATTCAGAAACTGAGGCGATCCCATCGGACATGCAGTGAACAGGAAATGGCTAGTATTGCAGCTTGGGATCCCCTGCTAGCAGGAGACCCTCCATTGCCTGCCCACGCCTCTGATTTCTCCTCTGTGTAATAGCAAAGATCTGCATGACGCCTTTGGGTGCGTAAAATACCATACATGTGGTAATGGAGACTGGACTGTGGGAAAGCTGGGGATGTAACCCAGAGCAGTTCAGGCCAAGCTGTGTCTCCCACTAGGTTGTTCCACCATCTGCTTTCTAACTCTTTCATGTTGGTTGTTTAGAGGATTACCAAAGTCATTCCGCACAAGGCCAGCTATTATTCTGTTCTTTTGTATCTCATGAAAAGGAGAGTATCTCATAAAGATGCTGTAATGTGAGATTAGGAGATAAACCTTTATGGATCAAAACTTCCCAACTATTTATTACACAGTGGGTATTAAGCTCGGAGAGTATTCTGTAGTCAAGTTTTTGAGTTTCTCATTGAATCTTTTAAGGAAAAAAATTGAAAATATGAATTGTAACTGAATGATAATACACAAATATAGTCTCATCTTTAAAGCTTTAAACATTATTGATAATGTCTGAATTCTTTTGAACCTCAAATCTTCCATCCTGAACGTTTTCCACATCATTTCTCACTTGGGGGCTTTTCCTTAGACATTTGCTTATATACATACATGTACCTAAGGCATCCAAAATATTAACATAAGTAACAGTGAGTACTGTGTTTCACTACATTTCCTTGTTACATTCTTCATGTTTATCAGGATCATAAATGGTATATCATCTTGTACACAAGTGCAACAGAGAAATGGATGGGCAGAACTCTATATCATGAAGTGGGCTCACACTGAAGTTAACAGATAGTAACAGAGGGGTTAGGGAAGGGGGCTCTGGCGCTACACCACCCAAGTTGGAGTTCTTGTTTTGTCGTTTATTAGATGTGTGATTTGGGTCTGCTTGATCATGCTACAGGATTGCATAGACTGTTAAGAGGATTAACTATGTTAATATTAGCACAGGTGAAACACTTAGAGTAGTAGTGGCCAGTGTGTCCCACACTTTCAGCTCACCGAAGCTTGGATTTAGTGCTGTCTATCAGTTAGCTATTGCTTCCACGATGCTGGAGAACAAATACCCATGAAAGCTGCCTCATAGGAATAAAAGTGTTCTTTGGCTAAGGTGTCTGTGCTGGGATGGTAGCCAAATAGCTCAAATTGGGCTTCTTTAGTTCTGTTTGATTGAACACTTCTACTGAGTCAATTTCTTAATTCCTCCTGGGGTTAGAGGCCCAGCCCATCCATATTTTATTTGTTGTGACAGCAAGAGTCCCAGAGAGAGAATCACACAGACTTTTTATACCTGGGCTCAGTCCTGACACACTGTCCCTTCTCTCTGCTCATAAAGAAACTTAGAACAACAAAGGCAATGTGTGGGTAAATCCGCAGTGCACTTCAGGGGAGGGGATCTCCATAATTACTTGGCAAACAGGAAGGATCCAATGGTGGTAGAAAAATTGGGCTGATATTGCAACCCACACTGAGTGTGGTCAGGGTGTCTCTGGGGACTTGCATCTGCTCCTCTCATTTTGTACAGCAAACACAACGAAGAGGAGGTAGGCTGGCTGGTGTCTCTGTTGTCCTATCCCAGCCTGCCCTCCTCAAAACATTTGGAATCACCACTACCCCTCCACTAGTGAGACTGAGAACGCCTCCTCCAATCCTTCCTCTCCGATGGGCACATCAAGTGAAGAGTAATTTAAAATGAGCAAAGAGCAGACTGCATGTAGATTTTTCAGAACACCTGCATCTTATTTTAGAAGCAATTGACGCTCTTGGCCTGGTTAGTGTTTGGGCAATTTGGAGTGATTAAAGAATTTTGTATTTCACAAGTGCTTCTGTGTTCAGATGAGCCAAATAGGAGTTGGGCACAAATCTTCAGGGCTTTTTTTTTCTTTTTGATGCACTTTTAATTACTAACTGCCTAAAAAACATGGCAAAGATGTGAAGTTCCCAGTGTCCCAGTAGAATTCACAGCAGGACAGATTTAGAAGCCTCCCTGGCAAGACTCATCGACTTGGTACTTTCTTTCCTCTGTTTCCTTTCTCATATTTAACAACAAAAACTCCACGCCTCTGTGCTTGTCACTTTTGCTCACATGGTGTAGGCTTGAAGGAAGTCAGCTCAAAACCAGTGTTCTCTTAAGTAACAATTATCCCTCATTGATGTGATGAAGCGGAAGAGCTGGGAATGAAGGAGGAAGGTGCCCCAGAGATACACAGTGAGGGTATATTGGAATATATTAATATATATTCTGTGCTTTCATTTGCTTGTGACCTCAATATTTTGAAAGGAGAAACCTTTGCCTTAAGGAAGATTGGTACTGTTAAAGTCACAGACCAAGAGGAGAGTGTGTACAATGGCCTTAAATAAAAAGCTCTTGAGATGCCATATCTATACTTCAAAGCAGGGATTCTCAACCTGTGTGTCATGACCCCCCTCATAGGGGTTGAATATCAGATATTCTGCATATCAGATATTTATATTATGATTCATAACAGTAGAAAAATTACAGTTTTGAAGTCACAATGAAATAAGTTTATGGTTGGGGGTCACTGCAACACGAGGAACTGTATTAAACGGTTATAGCACGAGGAAGGTCGAGAACCACTGCTCCCAAGCAATTCTCAAGCCTGATGCTGACCATGGAAATGTTGCCTTAGATACCCAAACCATGAACACAAGAGAAATGCTGGCAAGGAGCGGACTTAGAAGTCTTCTTTTAGGGGTCTAAAGGATAGCAAGGATGTCTAAAGCACCACCAATAACCCTTATAGACTAAATATACAAGATGCTAGCTGCTAGCTGCCTGGTCCTGAGGGAAATGAGCTTCCTCAGCCTTGAGTTTCACAAGAACCACAAAGAACCAAGGCACAGGAACAGGCAACCCAACTCTGCTGCCTGGAGCATGTGTGTTTCCCCTCTTCTCACATGTGTTTGTAGCAAAGTGGGAAGTGACTGGGGAGATGGCCTGGCGGATAAAGTACAGGCTGTGCAAGCCTGAGGACCGGAGTTTGGATCCCTAGAACATACAGAAAAGCTGGGCAGGCACGGTGGCCTTTCTGTAATCCCAGCACAAGGAGACAGAGACAGGGGTTCCTCAGAGTGAGCTGGCTGGCTAGATTGGCTGGGATTGGTCAACGAGAGATGCTGCACCAATAAATAAAGTGCAGAGCTATGAAGGAAGATACCTAACATCAACTTTGGGCATCTAAGCTCACATACACATACATGTACACCTGCACACACACATACACACATCACAGGAACCTGCACATGTGCAGCACACACACACACACACACACACACACAGAGACTTTAAGATAAAGAAATAATGAGGTACAGTGGTATACCCCAGTAGTCCCAAGTATATTTGGAGGCTGAAATGGGAGAAGCATATGAGTCTAGAATTTTGAGGCCAGCCTAGGCCACTTCGTGAAACCTTGTCACGGTCTTGCAGTCTGGTTTGAGTGAATTCCCTTTCTGGTCTGTTCACCTCAGCAACCATGAACACTCATATGGTTCCAAAACCTTTTAAAATGTGGAGTACGTTTTTAAAAACTTTTAAAATATGGAGGACCATAGTGTACAGAATTGGAGCCTCTGAACTTAATGGGCACTCATAACCCAGGTAATATGTGAATGACACTAGACAGGAGGTTTCCAGATCCTTTTAAGTGGCAGCTATTGTATCGGCATCTAATATATTATTTAAAATAACCTTTACTGAAAACCCTGTGAGTTAGGTGGTGGTGTTTCAGTGTACAGCCGGGACAGCAGAGGCACAGGAAAGGGTTACTTAATGCTAAATAGCTAGCAAATGATCCCACTGCCCTTCTAAGCCAGCCTGAGCTCCAAAGTTAATACATTTTCACATTCCATAGTTGATACTCTCCCCAAATGCCTATTTGCCTGTTAAGACCGAAACAGCACGCATCTCCCTTCCTTATGTCATGTCCCTCCTCTTCTAGGTCCTATGTTTTCCGCATCTCCCTCCCTTATGTCCCTCCTCTTCTAGGTCCTATGTTTCCGCATCTCCCTCCCTTATGTCCCTCCTCTTCTAGGTCCTATGTTTTCCGCATCTCCCTCCCTTATGTCCC
>LOJH01003462.1:11586-38971 GCA_001685095.1 Ellobius talpinus | reverse complement strand
AGTTTATAGTTAATGTAGACCTCTGTGTGATTTCTTTGGGACTTAACGGCTGTGAGAACCGGGCAGGACAGAAACCTCGACAACATTATTCTATGAGGACAAGTCAGGGAGAAGGGTATTTAAGAGACAAGAAAGAGAGGAGAAAGGGAGAGAGAAAGAGTGAAGACATTACTTTATGCCGTTTCGTAAGAGGGAGCCGTTTCTATTATGAGACAGAAATGAGTTATTTTGAGAAGGTTGTTTATCCCTTCTGAAGGTATAATTGTTTGTGAGATGAGAAAATCGTGTTACAAAGAGGCTAAGCAACTTGTCTAAATATCCTTCTATTTATACTTTCGCTTGTAAGACATAATTTGATTATGTGACAGCAAAACAAAGGGTCTGAGGAGGAAAAATGTGTCAAACATGAACATAATTAGGGAGACGGGAACACACGCTCATTTACTAACAACCAAAATTGGGAAGAAGCTTTTGAAACAAAAGGCCTTTGATGATGAAAGCATAAAACAAAACACAGTAGGTTCTCTCATTCTGTCTCCCTGCTATAAATGCTAATCACAGTTAAATGTTTATTAAATGCTTCTCTCTGAACAAAAGAACATCTAGAGTAAATGATAAGAAGCCAAAGCTTGCCTGCCTGGTTTTGAGAAGAAAGTGCATGAAGTCCAGGTTTTCTACAAAGGCGGAATTTTCAGTCTTAGTTGGGTTTTATTGCTACACAGTCACTGATTCAAACAATGTGGGTTTCCTAGACTCTCACATAAGCCTATTGCAAACTATGTATATATTCTTTGAGGTGTGAGTGTCTCCCGAGTCCCTGGGTAGTAAGACCTCACTTATATAAAATTTGGAAGTCAGAATATAAAGCCAAGTGACTGGTACGGGGGCTGTTCATGATCGTCCCTGTAGAAGGTCATTGGCTAGATTCAGTCCTTTGGCAATGACAAGGGCTTAGACTTAATTCCTGGTTTGGAGAAACCAACTTACCATATCAGATGTTCATAAAAGAAGATAGCAATAGAATGCCAATGTAGACATTTATGACACAGGATTCAGTTGCCTCATTCACACAATCTGCACACACATCCTTATGTATAGCTAAGTATGAGCATCTATACTGTTGTCTGAATGTATGTTTGAATCTGTGTTGTAAAACAACTGACCTAAGGATGAAGACACAGGATGTATGCTTTTCTTTTTTTGCTATCTGGACAGCCCACCTAATGCTGGGCCATCTAATGCCATCGTGAAAACAGGAAATAGACAGGAGGCGGAAGGGTGCTGAATCTTTCCCTGCTGGTCTCTGTGGCCCTCTTTCTCTCACTGGAACATTTTATTAATGAATATAAGCAAATGATTTACAAATCTGTTCCCCATTATCTTCCTTTTTGAACTTAAAACAGTGCATCTACCTGCTTACTTAACAATTCAATTTGGATGGTGCAAAGGCATCTCAAGATGAAGATACCACCCAAAACAATGCATCAATCTTTACCTTAAAGCCATGTCTCCTAGTTTTCTGTGTCAGTCAATGGTACCACATTCATTTGGCTAAATAAGACAGAATCCCCAGAGTTATTCTTTAGTACACCATTTCTCTTCCCATTCCCCATTTATTATTCTTCCAAATTCCACCAATTTAGCTTTAAAAAAACTCACAAAGCCTCCATACCAGACTACCAAATGATCAGCATCTCTCATCTGCCCAACTACACAACTTCATTTTCACCCTCATTTTTTCTTCATATACCAAATATAATGGTGTACCAAAACTACTCTTGACCCCCACCAGCTACAATTTCCCACTCTTGGTAACTTAAAACAATCCTGAACTCGGAAATGGTATTTGAGATTTCTGATGGTTTAAGTGGCCCTCTCTTCAACTTCATCTTCCTCTATACCCTTCCACATGAAATGCTTCAACTGCTTGGGGCTTCAGTCACTCTGATCTCCTGTTCTTCCTCCAAGCACAGCCTCCTTACATCACATCCCTCTTGGGTACCATGCTCTCCCACTATCTTCTCTTCAGGGGCTAATTGGTTGCAGATTATGTTTCAGAAATTGGTCTTTCTGTAGTCATATTAATAGTTAAAATCAATTTCCCCACTAGGCATAGCCCATTCCTCCCATATTCACACCGTTTGGAGCAACAGTCTGCTTTAGGTATCTTTGAATATTTGTTTTGATCTGGTTTGTGCTCCTCTAAAGAACTCCTCAGTATCCAAATTCTCAGGGACCACCATGCACTACCCCTTAATACTAGCCACTAAGAGATATGTCACAGGATCTGCATGTAATTCTTGCCACAGACATTTGTGTAAAAGCACAGGGTTTTGAGAACTAGTCCAGGGGCATTTTGAAAACATGGCAACATCATGTTCCTTTTATATTATTCCCAAGAACATACTTTAAGGAAACTGAAGCACAGACCTATATAGCAACCTTCTGGGGGTTATCATATTAGGTTGAAAATATAAAATGTGGTACATGTGTGGCATGGGTTATGAGCACTGTACTTTGCTTACTGTGTCCTCCCTTTTATTCCTTGAATCACAACCTTTCTGGAGTTACTTTTTTCTGTTCGGCAGTTCTGTCATGGACTCTCCCTCCTTTCTGAACTGCAGCCGTGGAAATATTGCTGTCTTCATTTCTATTTCAAACACATGACTCTTTCTCCAAGGAAATGTTTACAAGCCGGTCTCACAAACCGGATGCTCCTCAGAGTGCTGCCTTCCCATTGGGTGAAAGTCAGGCTGCTTCTGTGATCTGAGTTAGATTTTTCTTCCATCACAGAGTTGTAGGTCACTTGTGTAGTGGCAGCAATTACTTATGGAAAGCCTGCTGTCTGGCAAATATAGGTTGTGATAATCGGATTCTTCTTATTGGGGAACTCAGGACCAGTGGCCAAAGCCACCAGGGGACTTTTTCTGAATACAACAAGTTGGACTGCATGTGTATCTTAAAGAATCTCCTACATCTCTAGCAACACTCTGGCTAGAAAGTCAGCATATATTCAATGTGCCTCTATAAGAGATGGCAAAAACTAAAACCCATAATAAAAATGAGGGGCTTTGTAGGCTCCACAAGGGACTGTCAGAAGGAAGACTCATAGCTATTAAAAATTATGGGAAAAGCATAGACATTAATTTTGCATGTCATACATTACTATGTTTACAATGTGCTATGTTTTAGATAAAAGTCTAAAAATGATTACTCCTACTTTGTATGTAGCTTAGCGTCATTGAACTCCTCTAGGGGGAAAAAGAAGTAAAAATCAAACAAATATGTTTGTGCAGAAGGAAAAATAATTTGGTGGCCAAAAGAACATTTTATCAGTTTGGAAGTTACTCTCCGGAGATACAGTGTTGGTGAAATTAAGGTTTCCATCCTTCTGCTACAGAACTTCTTTGATCTGCCCTCGTGGCATGTGTGAAGAAGCTCAGCATCAGGAAAAACATATAACCATTAAAAGCCACGAGTTCTAAAGCAAAACATGTGTAAAATATCAGTAATTGAAGACTTGAAAAAAATACCTAATGTAGTCCAAATCAAAGCAGTCTGTCATATCACTAAATTGAAGAGAAAAATGGCAAAAAACACTCTTTCTCTGCTCCTTTGATCAAGAAGACTTAATGTTGCATCTTTTGGGAATCCGGGTACAGATGATAAACATGTGTTGCAGTGGGGTGGTGTTGTCTCTGAGCCTCATGAACTTCATTAGCATATGAACTCTCTTCTAAGACATGAATTCTCAAAGTCCCAAGACATATCAAGCTTTACAGAAACTTCCCCCTCCATTTCAAAATTCTTGAAAATAAAAATTTGTACTTTTATGACAAAATTGGTGTTACTAGAAAATGGGAACATTTATTTTTATTTTAAATCTGAAAAAAAAGTTCAAGACATTTTAGCTTAATTTGTTTCAGAAGGAAAGACTACTTGCTTTTAGAAAATGATGATGTGGCTGCTTAGATAAAGGAGAAGGAAGCAGAGAGTAAAAGGGCCTTGAGCATCAGTGAATGAATGTCAAGGCGTGGTATCTGACACCCACACCTTCTGGACACACCACAATGCCTACTTCTGCTAATAACTAACTGGGCATCTAGTCTAAAGCCCATTGCGAGGCAGCATGTCTTTACTAGGCATGTGACATGGATTTCAAAACCCAGACTGCCCGTAACCCATATCCTAAAATGGTATTGAATTAGGGGCTTTCATATATGCCTCTACAAGCCAGGTTTGACTGTTTACCCCCAATGAGACAATTAAAAGAACCAAATTAACAGTGAAAAGCAGAGAAAGGTTATATATATTTTTTAACCCCCATTTGGCTTCACTGGGTAGAGAGACAAAGAGACACCAATACCGACTCAAATCCATCTTTTGGGTTCTAACATGAGGGTAAGACATATACAAAAATAAGCAGTCTGGTCACAGTGTGACCTTCTGCTCACCTGTCTCAGTTCCAATCTTCTCCTCTAAAGTCACATGACAAGTTGTAAATCTTTCTCCAGGAGACAAGAGTCTCCTCTGGTTGGCCATGAAGATACATAGTCTCTTCTCCAAGCAGGAGTCTCCTGGGAAAATTCTCCTTTCTTGAGGTTCATTGTTGAATCGTCTGATAACTAAAGATTGAGCATAGGTGTTTCTGGAACACCCATTCCTACCAGACAGGGTGGTTACAATGAAGGCCCCATCTAATTACACAGCCTGGATGCTGTAAATCTATTCTCATTTCTTTCCTTTTCCTTTTCAGCTTTTAATCAAGTCCTTCCAATACAACAGGGCTGGCTTTGATGTCTATGTCCTCCTGCATTCACTTCTTCCATCCTAGCAATATGAGGGAGTACCAAAACGTAGGGCCTAGAATCCACTCTTGATACACCCCTCTTCCTTACGCTCAGTTCTTTCTCTCTGTTATGACTGTTTAGAATTGTTTGAATGCATTTATTTCTTGAGATAGGCTTTCAATATTTAGTCCAGGTGGGCCTTGGGCTAAACTTTCAATCTTTCAATGGCTGTCAAAAGGGTGACCAACCTGCTTGTTTACATGGTGTGTGGTTACTCTACAACACAGTTTTAATGGCTTCTAGATAGCTCAGATGTGCTAAATTCTGTATGGTCTCAAGGCCTGGGCACTCTGGACTCTGCTTCCCCTGTGTCTACCTCACCATCAATTGCTGTTCCTCTACTAACCCCTTGGAGAAACTTTCTGTGTCTGTATCCTTCAGGTGAGCTTGCCACTCCTTTCCACAGCCACAGTCCTCTCGACTTTGATGGTATTTTATATTTACATATAGGTTATGATTGAGCAATGTTTCCTACCACCCTCTCTTCATTTAAAGTGCCAGTCCTCTCTGTTTGCAAACCGTATATAAAATCACTACTTCATTCCACAAACACTGAACAAGGAAGGAACAAATAAACAGCTAGTTCTAATATCTATGAGGGAACTACAAAGCATGAAAGAGGTCAAGTAAGAGAGAGAGAGGGCAGGGGGAAGGAAGGAAGGAGGAGACAAGAGTACACAGAGAAGACTCCTCGCTGTCTACCTCCCATCTGATCATCACTGTCCTTTTTATGTATCATCAAAACCAAGCTGAGCTCCATTGAGCACCAGTTCTCTTCTCTCACCATTAACAAAGGAAAAAAATCAGAAATCCAGCAAGAATAAAAGACTCATTACAAATGGAGAGAGTGGAAAATCTTCTATAGACATATGGGCGAATGGATGAAAGGAACAAAGGATTATGTAGGTCCTGAGGGAGGGGGGAAGCACTTAGTAACACTGACTATGGAAAAGGGATCTCTCACAGACAGTGTGGGTTTTTCCTTCCTTATTCTTACTGTGTATCCTTTTCTCCCATTGGCAGAAGCCAACTAGAGCCAGCTGGCAAAGAACCCTGAAATTTCTAATGCACAAGAGTGAACTGTGCAAATACCAACTGACAGACAAGGGCAGAGAATGAGTCTGTAGACTAGGGAAGACAGTCACGGATTTTCTACTTATTCCACGAGAGAAAGTATCTCCATTTATGGGTACTTTCGCTTTGGTACTGAAAGAGGAATTTCAAATGTCAACAATTCTGAAGTCCTAGAGAAATGTAGTTGATAATATCCTTATATAACTAAATCTTAGCCACAAAGAAGTGGTAAATCCAGGCGTGATGGCACCCTTGTAATTCCGCACTTTGGAAGTAGAGACAGGAGGATCAGGGAGTTCAAGGCTAGCCTCAAGTAGATAGCAAGTTCTAGGTCAGTCTGGGCAATGTGAAACCTGTCCCCCCAAAACCTCAATAAAACGAAAGAACAACAAAAGTCTCTCAAAGCTGGGCTAGTCACGTAGGCCAAACATGGACAGCAATTCAAATGGTGTTGCATTAAGGATAGAACCTGAGAACGTTCTCATTTTAAGCAAATGCTTGACCGCTGAGTCACCCATCTGTAGCTTCAAGTTCTTTTTAAGTGAGGAGGTTCTTAGGGGAGAGGGAAATGGATTGATCTAACAAATAATGAAGGACTCAAGGATGGATAGCAAAAGCACAATTTTGTGGAATTAATCTCAAGAAGGGTAATGGCAAATTGACATCTGTGATCATTAGTGATAGAATAATATGTTCCTCCAAAGGTGTCAGAATCCAAATGGCTGGAACCTATGAGTGGATTAGGCTACTTAACAAAAGGGAATTGAGTTGGCAGATGGATTGGAATCATTAATCAAATGCACTTAAAAAGGAACATCATCTAATTATAAGGGTTCTTGAAAGAAGAAGAGGTGGGACGCAGAAGAGCGGTCAGAATCAGGTTGCATAAAGAACTCAGAGCTGCTCTTACCGGGTTTCAGGCTGGAGAAAGGGAGTCATGAATCAAGGATTTTGGACACCATCAGGGAGTTTTAAAGGAAAGGTAACAAATTCTGATCCAGAATCTCTGGACATGAATTCAGACCAGGAGGCAGCAAGACTTGGCCTGGAGAGATTTCTAACCTTTTATGGAACTCTTCTGATTATAAACCATACATATCTGTTATCTAAGTCACTAAGTCTGGGGCAATAGTTTTATACCAGCCACACAAAATTTATGCAGCTCCCCCATGAATAAGAGAAGGCTAAAAATCCTAGCATTGAATAGAAGTTGAGAGTATGATTGAGTTCCCCCAAACTAGTCTCATGAAAGGTATGAATGAGTCTTATGACAAGGGAGATTAATTATTAAATTTCTTTGTAAATAAGACAATCCCTGTGTGTGTATGTATGTGTGTGTGAGAGAGAGACAAAGGCAGAGAGAGACAGAGAGATATCATGTAGGCATGTAGAGGTCAGAGGACAATTTGTAATGTTAGTTTTTTCCTCTCACCACAGGGGTTTCAGGCATTAGACTCAGGTCACTAGGCTCAGGGCACACATTTTTATACACTGAGCCTTCTTGCCACTCCAATATACACCTGTTGGACAGAAGATGTCTAGTGCAAAAGACTTCTTGAATAATCTAACTAACTGAATTATAGGGATGTCAGGTAAAATATTTTTTCACTGCTTATGGAACACACTTTCTGGAAATCCCGCCAGTTAGACAGATCTTATGGCAGAAATGAATTAGTTTATTACTATTTAGTTGTTGCTTGGGATGAAGATGAAAAACAGCACTTGTTTATAAAATTTCATATAAAAATATAAACTAAATCTCTAGCATGTTTATTAGTGGGGGCAGGGTGGACCTCATAGTGACAGAGAGGGCTAAAGACATGCTATCCCAAGATAAGCTAGCTTAGTGTTGTCTTATTTAGGGTTTCTATTGCTGTAAAGAGACACCATGACCACAGCAACTATTATAAGGGAACATTTAATTGGGGTGGCTTACATTTTCAGATATTTCATCCTTGGTCATCGGGGTGCAAAATGGTGGTGTGCAGACAGACATGGTCCTACATCTTGATAGGCAGGCGGCGACAGAAAGAAGTCTGAGTCTCTGGGCTTGGCTTGAGCATAAATGAGACCTCAAAGTTCACCTCCAAAGTGACACACTTCCATCAGCCAGGCCATATACCTGCTCCAACAAAGCCACAAGTCCTGATAGAGCCACGCCCTTTGGGGAGCATTGTTTTTCAGTCCTCTACAGGTGTGTTTGCTAATTTGTCTGAAAGCACTAGTCACTTTAATAATCATTGCAGAAAAGCTGTATGCAGTCTTTTCTTACTGTACTAGGCTATTAGGATTCCTGTAGGAGGGTTTTTACCTCTATGCCAAATCAAGAAAATAGTCTTATTGCTAGAGACTGGTTGATGGGGCTTCAATGGACCTGAATATAAACAATAAAGTAACCCTTTCTTCTAACACCGCCTCCCCACACACATGAGAGAGAGAGACAGAGAGAGAGACAGAGACAAAGACAGAGACAGAGACAGAGCAATGTCGTGTATGTCTTAGTGACTCCCATAGAAGCAACTAAGCAATAGCTACTCATATAGAATCATCTTTCTGGAACACTGTCCATTGGTCCCCTAGCTCCTATGGGTTATCTGCAATTTACCAGTGAGAGTGGGAAGCATTTGGAGCAACTTATGGAGAGGAATGTGAGCAAGTCTGGAAGACACGGGGATAGCTGATCACAAATTAAAACCCGATCACTCAAGGGCCCCTCAAAACAAACATGCTTGAAAATGCAATCTAGCTGCCTGCAAGTCCACAAGGAAAGAATACAAAGTTGGAGGCCATTAAAAGTTTTTGCACTGTCTAACATAAATAACTGGAAAATCTGCTTCTGTCTAGATTTGGGTCAACCCTAAGAATCCTTCAATAATGACTAGTTTAGAATCCTTCACAGTGTGAGGGTGGTGAGGTGATTGTTTGACAGCGGACTGCACATGTAAACCTATTTGTTTCTTGCTTTACTTGAGTACCTACCCCTTAGCTGTGTAATAGTTAAAAGTGCCACCATATTGGTAGCTGTCATTGAGCTTGGCATAGTTTATACTACACTGTAATATAATATTATTCTATTATAGTATTAAAATTAAATATTATTATATTAAATAATAATAACAACATTTTTTTCAATACTTACACAGTCCTTATTTAATGTGGATGGGAAAGTAAAAAAATTGATGCTCAAGATTAGAAGAGATATTTGAGAATAAAGCCCAACTAATTAATAATGAGGAGGAAAAACTGCTTCATTCAATAGAAGGTCCTTAGTAATGGACTGAAAACAAGTTCGTAAACCAGCTTGAACTATAAAGCTGTCCCTCCAAAGATTTTGAAAATGAGCCTTGTAGAAATGTTTCTTCTTGTTGGTCATGCAGCCATAAGGACGAAACACAGAATTACTTCAGGCATGAGCATTCTCTAGGGAGGAAGCCTGGAAGAGCATTATCCAGTTTCCAGGGAAAAATAAAAAAAAAAGCAAAGCAGGGGAGGTGCCAGAAGCCCTTCGTGACGTCCCTGTTGAAGTCATTTCCATCCTGGGAAACCATTTCCCTGGTTTCCGAGACAGGCTTTCTTAGACCGTCAGCCCCCAAATCATGGCACAGAAACTTATTATTGATTATGAATGCTCAGCCTTACTTTAGTCTTGTTTCTAGCTAGCTCTTTTTTTTCAACTTAAATTACCCATTTATATTAATCTGTGCACTGCTGCCCCGAGGCTTGTTTACCTCATCTATGATTATCCATCCTGCTTTCCTGCTTCCTCTATGTCTGACTGGCTGGCCTCCCAGCTGGCTCACCTATCCCTCCTCTGCCTATCTATTGGCCATTCAGCTCTTTATTAGGACAGATAGGGCCCTTAGGCTGGCAAGGTGAAACAAGCACCACATCTTTGCATAAGCAATTTTTCTGCCACACAGACAAGTGCAACACATCTTTACACAGTTAAACAAATGTTCTATTCCACTACAGCTTTCCTTCCAGGTAATCCACTTGTCTTAGTTAGGGTTTCAATTGTGTGAAGAGACACACATGACCACAGCAACTCTTATAAAGGAAAAACATTTAATTGGAGTGGCTTACATTTTCAGAGGTTTAGTGCATTACCATCATGGTGCAACATGGTTGTGTGTAGGCACATATGGTGCTGGAAAAATAGCTGAGATTTCTACATCTTAACTCACAGGGAGTGGTCTGTCTCACTGGCCATAGCTTGAGTAGATATGAGACCTCAAAGCCAGCCTCCACAGTGATACATTTCCTCAAATAAGATTGGTATAGGAGGTCCTTCTGTATATGTGTTGCTTTTATTGGTTAATGAATAAAGAAGATGCTTTGGCCTGTGATAGGGCAGAATAGAGCTAGACTGGGAAAACTAAATGGAATGCTGGGAGAAAGAAGGCAGAGTCAGAGAGAAGCCATGGAGCTGCCAGAGGAGAAAGACGTGAGCTGCCAGGCAGAATTTTGCTGGTAGGCCACGAGCCTTGTATTAAAATATAAAATAGCAGAAATGAGTTAATTTCAGATATAAGCGTAAGCTAGAAATACACTTAAGCTATTGGACAAACATTATTGTAAATATCATAGCTTCTATGTGATTATTTTGAGTTTGGGCAGCTGAGAGCAAACGAACGAACAGCCTCCAACTACATAAGACCACACCTCTTAATAGGGCAACTCCCTTTGGGGACATTTTCTTATCAAACCAACACACCGTTTTATACCGAAACTACCTCAACTGTTTTTTTTTAAATTAAAACTAAAGTGTGTCTAAACTAACGCAGCATACATGTAATATTTTTGAGAACTTGATATATGGTCCAAAGAAATATGTTTTAAACATTTCTTTGTTACAGAGGATAAACATCTACTCTTCCAAAAGGAGGGGGAAGAGTGAGACAAAAAACCTCAGTAATCGTTATCTACTGAGAAGAGAGTTACTTCCAAAGAAAGGAACCAGACAATTTCCTCAGGACAATCCGAAATTGCCGGTTGCTTGTTAGTGTTGAGATAATTCTTGCTCCTTCAGGTTAACAATATAGAAAACATGACAAAGAGCAATGTTAACTTAGAGTTCTTAATATGTAGAAGAGCAGATTTCAGGCCCTGCTCCTCTCACTTCTCACTAGGTTTCTGCAGACAATGCTAAAATGGTCAATGAGAATATACAAGCTAGAAAAATCAAAGGAATGGATAATTTATGACTAGAAAGCCAATCCCAGATGACCCCTTTGAATACAGTGGATTGTTCAAGTTTTCCAAGGCAGCAGGCTGGAAAGGAAGAAAGAAAAGGCGAAGTTTGTGCTAACATTTGGTCATAATTAGGCAGTAGAATATATAATTAAGCTAACAACAATGAAGATTGTTCTAGAACATCTAAACTTTTCTCCTTGGTGGCCTCTGCAAGTAAATATGTTGCCACATTAAACATGTTACCCATAGAGACCACCAACATGGTGATGACCTGTGACCTGCGTGAGGCGGTTTGGATTTTGTCTTTCATTTTGGCTTCTCTTTGCACCAGGGCTGTGAGCTGGGTGATAGGTTGCAGCCCCCTGATGCTTGTTGATGTGAACGTGGGCCCACATGCTCATAGGCACAATTGTGCAGGTGAGTATTTGTGTGACTATTCAGTCACTTTTTCTCCTTTGATGGCATTCAGTATTTTAATTGTTTAATACATCCGATGTACATTCTAGTGTTTATTTTAGGTTTGATTGTTCCACTGAAAGGGAGCCATTACTATTTATAGGTGTTATGAAATTATGAAATAAACCTGCTACTAAATTCTGAATTATAATGACTGAGTGAAACAAGAGTTTTAAGAAACATTAAATACTTAGTGACTCTGGATTAGAAAAAAATAGTAAATTGTGTCATTTTGGAGCCTTGAAATTTATGAGAATTCTACTTACTTTAATACAGACAAGCCAACCAATTTTTTTCCTTGCAGTTCCCCCACTACCACAATTAGTCTTTGGGGGATGAAATTACAAAGATAGATCTGCTCCACAGTATCCTAGAGAAAGATATGGAAATGCTTATCTGTAGATATTTCAGGTCTATGATCTGCTTGGAAACATACTTCAGTAAAACTTGGCCTCTGCGGATCTGTGTGTCTCAGAGAGAAATGCTAATTTTAAAAAATGGTCCAGTGCTATAGATCACTGCTTATCCACAAAGTAGGAGCTTCCCTTTAGGCGTCTGCCTACAGGAAATCTAAAAGTGATATGGGGACTATTGGGAACACTGATGGGCAGAAACATCACACTGGGGATGCTCCTGAAAGCCAAAAGAACCAATTGTCCCATGATCTAAGATGGGATAACATGACTTTAAGCACCTTGGACTAGTTTGTTCTGCTGAGTACTGGACCATGTCTCCTGGGGAAAATTTTGCTAATAACTTCTTAATTAGGGTTTCCACTGTCAGTCATCCAGAGAAAGGTTAGACTGCAGACAGGAAATGAGGTAAACCTCCATGTGAAGCAACATTAGAGAAAAGGATTTCTGTCTGGGGCCTTTTGGCAATTTGGTCTAGCTTCCTGGAGCCTGAATAGCTTTCCGTTGAAGAGTTCAGAACAAAACATGGCAATTGAAAAGCTCTCCATTGACTGCTTAGTAAGGAGTTGCTGGACGATGATCTCAGAGTCCTCCAATTAGAACTGGCCCAGTGAACGTGTGCTGAGTCAGCGATGGGAAGCACAGACGGGGGACCCTCAAAGTGGATTGCTTATTTTATGTCCAAAGGTAAATGAATCGAAGGTTGTATTTTTTTGATAGTTTTTTTCTTTTTTCATCTTATGTTTTTGGTTTTATAAAAATTTAGAAAGTTTTATATATATATGCATGAATTTATACTTCAAGTTTATATATGTGTATAAATTTCTAAAAACTTCCTAAATTTACATATATATTATAATTCTTTATTGATTCTTTGGAGATTTCACATTTTGCCTCTCAGTCCCACCCATCTCCCAGTCTCTCGATATCTACCCCTCATTCCTGTAGTATGCACCCCCCCAAATTAATTAAAAGAAAAACAAACAAAAACTCACCTTGTTCCTCCATCTTTCCAACACCTCTTCATTCACCCTAGTGGCACTGGGAGCTGCAGCGTGTCATGCAGTCTACCCCTTTGGTCTAATCAGCCCCAAATGCAAAATGTTCATTGCGTTGAGTCACTGGTCGGGTCTCTGGCGCACCATCATCACTGAGCTTTCATTGAAACCCCTCTCGGATATCCGATTATTACCCCAGTCATGGAAATCCTGTGGTAAATGTTCTGTGGACCAGTCAGTCCCTTCTCCCCTCCCGCAGATAATAGATGGAGCAGATGTCAGGGTTGTTTGTCCTAAGGTCTAGGATGTGGGTTGGGCAGGAAGCTGAACTGGTTGTTTCTGGGCCATTGGGAACAGACCCTCAGGCAAGGGTCAGAACTAGCTCTCCTAGAACTGCACCATCCGGGCCAAGTATTCCTGGCCTGTGGTAATAGGTGGAACCGCCTCTCCCCATTACTGGTGTAAATTCTCCCGTGAGAGGTGGCACCAGTTCTGCAGCAGTGACCGGTGAGGGGCAGGATCAGCTATCCCGGGGCCAGTGAGCGGCAGGGCTACCTCACTGGCTCAGCATAGCCCTCGGATTTCAACACGCATGGTTCCTATGACCCCTTGTGGTGGGTAACACGGGCTATGGACCTCAGCTCAGCCAGCCCTGGTTGCTGTTGGGCCACAGACCTAGACATGGCCCATGGCAGCATCCTGGGCCCAATGGCAGCCCAGACCCCTGGCATTGGCTTGGCCTTCAATGGTATCAGGAGCCACAGACACTGGCTGCTATAGGGTCAAGCACCCAAGCAAAGTCCTGGATAGCAGCTCTGGCCAGGACGACACCATAGCCCCAGGTGGCAGCACAGGCCATTCATATTCGTATGGCCCTGGTGGCAGCCTGGCTCTCAGGCATCAACATATCTCCGACATGGATGTCACCTTGGCCCCAGGAGGCATCGCAGGCCACTGTGACCGTAAGGCTCTATTGGCAGCGTAGCACTCAGACACCAACATGGCCCCACTCAGACCCCTGGCATCAGCAGAGCCTTCGAAGGTGTCGTGAGCCAAGACATCAACGCAGACCCCATCTGCACTAGGGCCACAGCCCAAGACAAGGTTCTTAGCTGCAGCCCAGGCCCGGATGCCACCATGACACCTTGTGCAGTAGAGGCCTGTATGAACCCAGTTGCAGCATGACCCTGAAAACCCCACTTGGTCTCAGGTTATAACCCAGACCCGAGGTATTTGTATGGCCTTTAGGGGTATTAGGCATCACAGACACCAGCATAGATCCTGACCGCTAGAGGGCCATGGACCCAGACATGGTCCCTGGCAGCAGCCCAGGTCCAGATGTCATCCTATCCCCGGGTGGCAGCACAGACCCTAAGATCAACATTGCCCCAGTGGCAACACAGCCCTTAGATGCCAAAAATGACTATAGGTGGTGGCCCACACTCTGGGCATCCCTGTGGACTTGGGGGCAACATGGGTCATGTACTGAACACAGACTCCAGCAGCCACAGACCCAGATGTCGACACTGGCAGCAGCCCAGGGCCGGATGTCACCCTGGTCCCCCGGGAGTGTGGGGAGGGACAAGAAGGCCGCCAACATCAGCCCATTCCTCACAGGCCTTGATTCTTCAGAACTGCCTCTTCCCACAGCACGTGAACCATTCTGCCTCCTCTTCTCTCCCATTTCCCTACTGTATCCTTGTTTACTCGTTCATCATATTGGTACCCAGCCAGCCAGCTCCACAAGGTGCCAGGCAGGCATGTGGATGTTTCAGGCAGGCTGGACCCTGAGGACCCAGGCTGCCTGGTGGGCGTGTTTCACCCGCCTGAGCCACAAGGCATCACGGGGCCTGTGGATCAGGAACTTTTTGCTAAATAATGAATTAAAAACCAACTGGTTTTTTTTTTTATCATAGTTAAAGAACATATGCATTAACTTGAGTTTCTTCATCTAGAAAATGCCAAGATAATAAATGAGAGATTTTTGGAAAATACTTAGCTCAATATCTGGCATCTAGTAGCAATTTGAAAAATAGATACTGTTTTCAGAATTTAATTGGGACGTAAAGAATGAAAGAAAATGGACTGGGGAGAGAGCTTCGTCAATTAAATACTGACATTGCAAATGAGAAGACCTGGGTTCTAGTCCCCAAATCTATGGAAATTTAAAAATAAATGAATAAAAGCTGGCTCTGATGGTGAGCATTTCTAACCCCAGACTGAGACAGGCTCATTGCCCAGATGACATAACCTATTTGGCAAGCTGCAGACCGGCAAAAACCTTGTCTCCAAACCAAAGGCAGACAGTATATGAGGAATCACACTTGAGGCTGTCCTCAGCCCCCCCATTCACATGTGTGCACACAAACCTAGGGATGCGTGTTAACTTTCATGAGCAGGCTCTCCTCCCACACGTGTGTATGCAAACACACACACACACACAGAGTTGAAGAATGGTGATGGAAACACACCAGATTAGGGCCATTGGTAAGAGGGTTGAGGCTTGTGCAGAAAGATGAGTTTATGAAAGGCATGCCAATATGGCTGAAAGTTTGACATATGTGTCAAAGCCCTGAAACTAAACTTATGGTTGTGTCCAGTTTGTGCCTATGGATTTCTCAACAAGAAGTATTTATTTGTGTTGTGGGGTGTGTGTGTGTGTGTGTGCAAACATGTGTTTGTGCATTCATGGAGGCCACAGGACATCACAGCCATCAAAACTGGAGCTTCAGATGTCTACAGGATGACCAACTTGCTATATGGGTTCTCCAGTCCCATCTCAAGTCCTCCTAATTGCACAGCAAGTGTTCTTATTCTTAACCACTGAGCCATCACTCCAGCCCGTGAACAGGGATTTGACAGACAATCTTGCTTAAAAATCAGGACTATTCTCCCTAAAAGTCATTTTTAAAGTTCTCCCCCAAAACTCTAAAACCCATGACTCTTGAATTGTCCTAATTTTCATCCTGAAAATATGGCTTCTCTACATATTGGTGTTTAACACTCATATAGGAGTGAGTATACACTATGATAAATGTCTCCATATGCAAAATCAAATTTGTCTAAAGATGGCCTGGGATATGTTGAATGCCTTTAAGAAAACTAAATGTTTTAGTTCTGCCATGCTTTGCACTGAAGCTTCATCTTCATTACAAACATTCTTAAATCATAAAACTGCCCCATGGCCTCTGATGAGAACTTTATCATTTATTACATTAAGTGAGAAAACGTATTAGGAAAGAAATAATTCTACATCTGTATGGATAGTCTTTAACTATTTTTCATCACTGGAAACATTGTTCTGAATTGTTGGGGTAGAAATGAGGATGCTTTCCAGCTCTAGGAAGGGTCCGAGTCATATTTCTTCACGCATCATTTATATCTCACCACATTGCTAGGATGTAGGAAATGAGCAGTATTCCAATGGCCCTGTGGTCCTCTGGCCTCCATATGTGTACAGACATATACACACAACAAATAAATAAATCCGTATTTTAGAACCCAATAAATACTCCTGCAACCATATTTTAGTTTAGGACTTTGACCTATAGAGTCAAGATTTTAGCCAAACTGCACTCACAATACTATCAAAAAAGAAGTCCAAATGATGGAAAACTAATGGTATAAAACTGGGCTCAAACTTCTGATTCTTAAATTGTTTTGTTTCCTCTCTGCTTCCCTGCAGAAACAGCCTGCCTGGTGCTTCTGAAGGCAGGTTTCAGCCACGGCGTGTATTTCCCCCTTGCTAATTTAGACTTTCATCTCTTCAAAAGCATACTCTCATCTCATTTTTTAACCAAAACCAAACGAGATTTTATTCTTGCTAATGAATTATGGTCTCTAGCTCTAATGTTAGAAAGTGATCTTCTTCGGAAAAATTCTAGCAGCAGCAGAAAAGGTCTGTTAGTGACTGCTGGGGTCTGGTCTCCCTTCCCTGGCTGTCACGGTTGTGTTGTTTGATGTTGCGGAATTGGCGTTGTTTTCATGACAAAATTAGTACTGCAGATGGTGGGCAGCCAAATCTTGTCGAAATGGGCAATTATAAGATGGACTGAGTCCTGAAAAGCCCTTGGCCAGTGTGGTGAATTGGTCATATTATTTTATTGGGAAGCAAAGAAATAAGTAAAAAAAAATAAAAGATAGTGATTTGGGTTCTGAATGAATTGAATGATAAATCAGAAGTGACCCTCATCTGTACGCTGCCTTTGATATGGAGATTTTTGCTAGACACAAGCTTGCAAATTGTCTGCTGAATTAAAATGATGAAATTAAAGTGGCCAGATAAATGCAAACTGTCACAGTCACCAGGCAAGGTACCGACTGACTCAATTCATAAGTCATGCTTTGATGCTTACAGTGGTGATTTTCTCTTTAATTCAAAGAGGAATTTCAAGAGACATTCTAAGCAATGATTGGTGCTGTGAACTGGCCAGCTCCCTGCTGGAACTCAGTATAAGCTGTCCCTTTGCTCACTGAAAGTTTCTTTTGCTTCAGGTTTTACATGACAAGCACATTGTCAATGTTCTAGATCATGTCCACATGACTCCTCTGTGGGTCTTTGCACTTTGCAATTCGTCTGAAACAGCAAGCCCTTGACTGGCATGCTATGCTATCACTAGCTCCTACTGCTGTATGACATTATCTCACTTATAAATTGATCATCATTATCTGTTTTCTTTAGATAAAACATAGAGCAGACATGTATGAGAATGAGGACCTGAATTATTTTGAGTATTTCTAATCCCTGCCTCAGTAAGGGCTTCAGAAATTTCTGTGGCTAAGTGGAAGACAATTAGGAGTCATCCTTTTCAAACAAAAATTATCCTATGATTTTATAACCTGGATAAAAGAAAAGCTATTGGCTATAATTTTTAATATTTTTAGTATATTTTTAATTATGTTTGTGTGCACAAGTATGTTTGGGTATGTGTACATACAGGTACCCATGTACCATGTACAGGTGCCCATGGAGGTCATAAGTGATGTCAGATAACCCTGGAGCTGGAATTCCATGCAACTGTGATCTACTTGGCAAGGGGACTCGGAGGTGAACTCTAACCCTTGGCAGGAGTAGCAAGTGCACTTTTCTGTAGCTGGGTCATCTCTCCATCTCTTAACATTTCATCCAATCCCAAGCATTTTAAGGCTTTCTTTCAGTTTTTTGAGAAACACAGAAGTCTACTCCACAAATGTAATATGTGTGCTTTTTTTGTTAAAGAAATATTTAAAAAGATAATTGTCAGAAAGGAAAAGCATTTTTCTAAACAGGCGGAAGAATATTCATTGACTGTAAGGCATAAACAATGTGTATGTCTTCCTTGCATTGTTTTCTTGTAGTCGGGATTGTAAACACAAAATGCTATCCTTAATTCTATGACACAATGGAATTGGATGATGCCACAATCAGGTTATGCTACTCCATATACAACCCTCCTGCTTTTTCAGTGTTGGTACTGAATCACATCCTGTTATTCAAACTATTTAGCTTGTGTTTAATCTTTATGGATTTTTTTGATAAGGAGAAAAAAATCAATTTTCTATGATGTTTGTTAAATAGTTAACGTGAGATTGCCATGGGGATGGTCAACAGAGCAATTGGCATTGCTTACTGAGGTGTTCAATTAACATATTAAAGAGAAGCTACACATAAGATGATAAACCACCCCGATCTGTATTTCTATTTATCCCGAACATTTCGAGCCTTGCAGGTGACTAAGAATACAGGGGAAAGAATGAAGAGTAATTGTTAAAAGAGAAACCAAGCATCTTTTAAAATATTTGGAACTGGAATTTCTAATTCCACTTTGTCCGCAGTGTTTCTGAGTTGGAAAACAAACTGAGGACTGGCCCTAAAAGATCCTAAATTAATCCATGGAATCTAGCATCCAAGCTGAGGTTAACTACCTCTCCCCACCATTTTACACAGAGA
Organism: Ellobius talpinus; assembly: GCA_001685095.1. NCBI lineage: Eukaryota > Metazoa > Chordata > Mammalia > Rodentia > Cricetidae > Ellobius > Ellobius talpinus. The sequence continues at coordinate 20,058 of LOJH01003462.1, read as the reverse complement.
GCTCCCCAGGCAGCCATATTTCAGGTTCTGTCATTCTCAGGTTTGGGGCTGACTTAGAAACGGAAGCTTATTTAATTTTAATGTGAAAGGATTTATGCTATTCGTTACTTCTAAATTCTGGAACCAACACAGTGCAGAGAGGAGTCTGTCGCATAGTCTTGACATTCTATAACTAGACTTTACCTTTTCCAGTGTAGAAAGAAAAATAACTACCCTTCTATGGCAGGACATCAGGCTTAAAACATTTGCATGCATTCATTTTATGTACCTGTAAAACTTCCATTATGGGCAGATTATGGTAACAGTCGCTTGAACACAGAGTTATGAAAAACAGGTAACTCTTTTCAGAGCTTAAATGCAAAGGGGATGATGACATATCTGTGAACCCTTTGATGACTTATGCGATGCTTAGGAAGGAGGCCCTAAAGCCTTTCTCACAAAAGAACAAACTATATGAGAACATGGAGTTTCTTGAGAAAGTGATCTATATGAACATATAAGTGTCTGGCAGAATTAAGCAAGCAGGACAGGGTAAGAACACGCACATGGGAGCCATTTAAGAGCAACAATGAACTTGGTTTTTAATGATTCCCTCCCCATTGTTAAAATATGGGCAGCATTAAACACAATTACTCTAAAATGTGGCTACAAGTAACACAGTCTAGGCCTGTTATCATTGCCCTAAACCTGTTAAATAGGATATACTGTGGCCTTTGGATAACTATACCTGCAAGAGCCGAAGTGAAGGAAGGCAAATAAAGTCAGTAAATCTTGATGGTTCTGATAGCTAAGATAAAGCCTGTTTGGGCAATGTGGAAAGCACAAACCTTGAGTGTCTTGCTGGGAACTGGCTCTACCATGACACATCAGGGCGCCCCTTTCTGCCAGAGGCACATCATGACTAAAAAGCAGGCTAGGAGGAGGAAGGGAAAAGTCTCTGTCATCTTCAAGCAAATCGTAAAGCACACTTGAGATAAGAGCTGTCCTGGTTGGTTTTCCGTGTCAGTTTGACATAGCCTAGCATCATTAGACAGGAGCGCCTCAGCTGGGACATTGCATGGATCAAGTTGACTTATGAGCATGTCTGGGGGAAGTTCTTGATTGTTAACTGATGTAGGAGTCTGGCCACCTGTGGGAGGCACCATTCCCTAGGCAGGTGCCTGATCTTGAATGATATAGTAAAAGGAGCATTAGCTGTCTATGAGCTAGCAAGCAATCGCTTTCACGACTCTTGACCACACTTCTTTTGCTGTGAGATGAGTTCCTGGGTTGGAGTGAATATCAGCAAACAGGCTCTGCCTTTGAATTACTGCCTTGATTCCACTCGATGATGGACTGTAACACAGAGCTGTGAGCTAAAATGAACCCATGTTCTACGTTGCTTTCGGTCAGAGCATTTTATCTCAGCAGGAGGAAAGAAGTGAGAAAAGTGTGGGGGCATTGCCTTGGAATTATCTGGCAAAGTGCTGAAAACATTGAAGGCAGCAGTCTGCTTTATAAATTCTGAACTAGTGTTCTTGCTCTGACTTAAAGTTCTGGGCCTTGGTTGGAGTTTGGAAGCTTCCATGTCTGAGTCTAGTGTGCAGGTTTTGTGGCTAAACATCTTTTGAGACAAAGAAGGAGATGGACTTCATCAGACAAAGCACTGCTTAGAAAACAATACTTTGAAATGATCATTTCATAACTTTGCCCTTTCCAGTACCACCAGATAAATCTGACTCTGGCTTCCTAGTAAGTAAATGGTCCAGAGCTGTGGATGAAATGGAAGTAGGATATATGAATGGATATCATTTATCCTGGACTTCATAACCCAGTGTGAGAACTGATTTTGACCCAAATGCTTAGATGCTCAGCTTGGAAAAAGATCAGAACACTATCTATGTAATGGTAGAAAGTAATAGAAGACATGAAAATACATATATTGTAGCGATTGGAAAATTGTCATTTTATAGTAAATACATTAGTAGAAATCTTTGATGTACTCATTTATTTTCATCTGTCAGAGAAAAGGAATGTACACATTATCAAATATGACTTGTTACTTAGTGTCTTGGAATCTGTAGGACTGTTCTAGATACTAGAGGTTTTCGGTGAAATCACAAATGAGAAACACATTGAGAATCAGAATGTTCCAAGCACATGTGTCTATGATCTTGAGCAAGTCCTTGGAAAGAAAAAAAAACTACAGCTAGATTTTCAAGATGCTTAGATTAGAGATCTGGAAAGTATTAGCAGACAGGGGAGTGAGCGAGAGTAGCTGTGTGCAGTATTCTGCCTGGAAAAAGCACAGCTCACTCTCCCTAGACATCGATGGTAGGTCAACTCCACAGCTGGGTGTCACATTGTCCCATTGGATCCTTTGTTTATCAGTGCATATCATCCAGGAACATACAGCTCAGTGCTAGGGAGCAAAATTAAAACAGGGTCCCCCATTTCTAGTCTTGCCTTCTATGTTGATAAACAACATCCCGCAATTAAAATGTGGGGAGGGTGGGACTGGATCGAAGACCTGGGTTTGGATCCAAGATCTGCTTACCAAGTAAGGAAACTTAGACATCTTGGTTACCTATCAATATCAATTTCCTTAAATGTGAAATAAAATTAATTTTAAAAAATCCAGCCACATAATTTTTCAAGTTTACCAGAAGAAGGAATATAATGGTGGACTGATGGTGGTGTCACAAGCCTGCTGTGCAAGCAGTTGTGAAGCTGAAGGAGAATTCTAAGCTAGATGACAACCTGTCATTTGAGGTCAATTCCAGGCTCCCTGGAACTACATAGTAAGATCCTGTCTTAGAACTATACCCCCCCCTCTCTCTGGTGTTTTTGGAGAAACTTATTGCACAACATGCAGAGTACTATGAGATAGAGTGGTTCATCGTCATTATCTGCCTATGAGCTAAAGTGGTTCATCATCATTGTCTGCCTATGAGATAGAATGGTTCATCATCATTGTCTGCCTATGAGCTAGAGTGGATCATCATCATTGTCTGCCTATGAGCTAGCAAGCAATCTCTTCCATGGTTCTTAGCCTTCCAAACTCCCTTTTGAAAAATGTCACGAGAATAGCGGCCAAGTCAGAAGTTAGCTGTTGTAGGCAAAGGCATCGTCAACACTGTGATTTTGCCTGGTTGCTATCAAGTTTCTCATGAGCATCATTAATCTTGAGTCTTGACTTGGGATACTCACTCCTTGAAGTTTATTCTCAACATTAAAAAGCTGGTGATGGCTGTTGGCAAGGAGACAGAACACAAATGTAGGCTAGGGGATTGCTTAGCTGTCCCTGGAGAATAAGAGCATCCTCTATAACAGCCACTCCAAGAGACCATGGTGAACCTGTGTTGCTATTTATAACTTAGCTTTGTGGGTGATGTGCCATCACTTTGACTTTGAGACTTTATTCAAAACAGAAGACAGCACCTAAGCATGAGTTCCAAAAGGTGAGAATCATTGGAGCTCATCTAGAAGACTGGCTGTCACACTAAACTCCTTATAATTTTCTACAAATTAGCTGATTGAGAAGTATTAAATGGAGTTTCATAGAGAAAGGAGAAGGCAGTTCTAGGAGATTTGCTCAAAACAGGACAGATCCAGATGTACCACTGCTGTGTGGATCCATTCCAGGACGAGAAGATACCCAGAGGAGAGGGTAAGCAAAACCTACAAAGAAAAAATGCATCAGATAGAAATACACACTATTAGGAGCATTAGTTTAGGGGGAATAGTCCAGGTTACCGATAGCTCAAAAGTGGTCTCTGTATGAGGATGTAATAGTTAATTGGGCTTTTCATTGAAGATGACATATTTGTGAATTAAACAATTAGCTCAAAGTTTAATGGCACGTGGAATAAATTATTGACTAAGAGACCATGCAGGTCCACTACCTACCCTTCCATTGCTTTGTTCTGTATTTTAGGTAAGAAACCCTTGCCAACTACATTTCTCAGACTCTGGCTTACTGCCCCTGGCTTTCTACTTGTTAGAGGTATTGACTGGATACTATAGTGGGGGAAATGAGGAAACCAGGGTTTTCAATATCTTTCTTTCATTCCTTTCCCTTTAAATGTGGATCATCCCAGCACACGCACGCTCAGTATGGAGCAACAACTCCAAGTCCTAATGCTAAATTTACATCTTACTATAGGGGTATAACTAAATCCACACCATTTATAATAAAGACTGGGCTGGAAGTCATAGGTTTGGACTGAAAGTCAGCTGTTTATAAACTGAAAAAAAACTGAGCATGTGGACTAAAGCTTGGATACCAATTTTCCCAACTGTTAGATAATATCAATTTAAAAACCTTGCATGTTTAAGATTATTGGAAGAGTTATGATGTTGAGCTGGCCCAAGCGACACACGCCCAGTAACCCCGTAATTGTGAAGCTGAGGTGGGAAGATTGTGAGTTAGGAGCTAACTGGGAATCACAGTGTGTGCCAGGTTAGCTCTAACGTCCTCTTCCCCTCTCCTCTCAATCTCCTCCCTCCCTGCTTACCCCTCCTCTCCACTCTTCTTTTTCTTCCCTTTCCTAACAGGGCTTCACTGTATACCCAGACTAGTTCATCACAGCCTTCTTGAGTGCTAGAATCATGCTTCTATAATATACTACAGCCCAGACCATTTCTATCCTATTTTAATTCCCAATCTCAGCAATGGCTACATCTTTCTGTTTCTTTTGAGAAAGGGTCTCAGTACATAGACCAAGATGACCTTGAACTCACAGATATCTACCGGCCTCTGGTTCCTGAGGCTGGAATTATAGGCATATGCCACCATGAGTGCTGTTCCTTTTGTAATTCTTGCTCCTATTGGGCAACCTTTTTGCCGAAGTTGTTCCCATGTGGAAGCATTGTCTCTTCATCACTATGAACCATGTTTCTTCCCTTGGGCTTCTCGCTCCTACTGTTTTCTAAGAGTCTCACCACTTCCCGTAGAAATTCTACTCTTCCAGCACCTACTGTTAAACTGTCTAATATTGGATCTGCCAGACTTCCTAATCCATCCTGACTGATAACCATAAAGAATGCATCAGGGGTGACCCCAATTCCTACTCAAACATGCCAGCAAATGTTTACTCCAGTTAAAATTTGATATGAGGACTAGTTAGTGTAAGATCTAAAGTGACATGTAAAGATACTGGTCAACAAAAATGGAACAACCCCTTAGGAAGGTTGATCGTGTATATGTGAGATTTTAGATATGTTTGAGAAAGATGTTAGAGATGGTGAAAGACCATATATACACGAATCTAAGTTACCTATGATATAGCTAAGCAAGCTTCTGTAAGCTCCCAGAGGAAGAAAAGGCATACCAACCCAGAGTCTGCATAGAGTAAGAGGTTTTTAATAGAACTTTGACAGATTATGAGATCCTGAAATTTTAAAGATGGGGTAATGATATTCCAAAAGTAAAGAGGAGAGATGAGAATATTTGGCATGGGGGAAGAGGAGAAATGTACATTTTAGAAGACATCTCTGGTTTGACAGAATTAGTGGAATAAAAAACCTGGAGGAGTAAATTGTGTCCAAAACTCTGAGTGCTTCAGGTGCTATTTTTACAGTCACAGTTCCTATTTTCCATACACCTATGGCTCATAATTCAAAGTAAGATTTCAGGTACATGTGCTACAATACGGTAGCAGGGACTATATTAACTTCTCTGCCAGACATGCCTCATTACGCTCTGGGCAAAGCATGGGCTCAGTATATGTTTCTGCAACAGTCAAGAAGATATAGTCTTCCTGTTCTAGGGCACCGGAACCACAAAAGTGCCCATGCCTTTACATCAGCATTGGGCACCTCCTAAATGAAGAGCATTATTTAAGCATCACCATACATTTCACAGGAAAGCACAGCAGTCAAAACCATTCCAACCACATTATCATAATAGCTGCCAACACCTCTCAAAATATGAACTTCTAAGCACATTGAGTGTGTGTGACCATGAGGATTTCTCAGTGCAACTTTATCTTTCCGCAGTAGGGGCTCGGGCTCGGTAGGAGTCAACAGTTGGTTAGCCTGTAAAAAAAAAGTCCATGTTAAAACGGAGCCCCTCGCAGGGGTTAATGGATCTTCGAACTGGAATGTTGTTCCAAACCCACCCAGCTGCTCTGAGTAAACAGACCGGATTCCCAGATGCCAGGCCGTGTGACAGAGCTCTGGCACCAGCTGACGTTGCTCCTCATTATCCCATTGTCTCTCAGCACACCCAGAAAACAAAGCCCCATAGATGGCCGGTCGTTTTCCTGGCTCACAGAAGAGTAAGGACCCAAAGGGCAGCACTTGGAAGGAGTCCACCTGTGGGTAGGGACTTTTAATTGAAATCTCAACTACACTCCAGAGCTCTGGAATGCCACGTTTGGGGGCTATTGCTCCTCTTTCCCACAGGCATGCCTTTGCTCTGACTTACACGGCCAGGAGGCCATTCCATACATGCTGGCACTGCGTAACCACGGCTACGGTGGGACATTAACAAATGGTGTCTTTGGGAGAACGGACTCTGACCATGTTTGTGACTGGGGATGCTTGCTCTGGGCCCATCCATTTCAATTAGTGAAACTCAGATTCGGTTTTGTCTTTCTTTTGGGGTCTGTTTTCATGCGGAAATAATCGCCCAGAAAAAAATGAACCTGAAAATGATTTACATTCTTTATTTATAGTGGGAATGGCCAGCTAGGAAATATTATTTAGAGCAAGCACTTTTCTTTTCTTGATGCTTTTTTTTTAAATTTGGGAATTTCATAATCACGCACCCTAATCCTGGTCATCTCCCCGTCTCTCCGTGTCTGCTCCTCACTCTTGTAGTACCCCCCCCAAGGAAAGGAAAAAAAGAATAGAAATAAACAATAATGACAAAAGGGTAAACCACTTTGCTCCTCCATCTTTCTTGCCTCTCTATCTCCTCTTCATGCCTCTTAGTGGCAATGGGAGTTACTGTGTATCATGCAATATAACCTTTTGTCCAAACAGCATCACTAGCAAATGTTCATTGTAATGGGCTGTTGGTCTTGTTCAAGGCCTCTCTGGCTTTGGTACACCATCAAAACTGGATCCCCACTAAAATTCCTCTCCAATATCCTGCTGTTGCCATGAGTCATGGAGATACTTTGGCTATAGTTCTTTAGGATTAGTACCTTCAAACACTCCAGCAGATCATAGGTGAGGTAGATGTTGGGGTGTGCCAACTTCAAGTCTTGGTTGTAGATCTGGGTGGCAGCTGAGTTGGTCGGTCCAGGCCTCTGGGACCACTCCTCTCAGGTGAGGAATGGTGCCAGCTCTCTTTCGCCCATAGTGAGTGCTGGAGTTAACTTTCCCAAGTGCACCTGGCTGGAGTGGACAGATTTCCTATTAGAGCTGGGGCCAGCTTTCCTGCAGTCTGGACCAAGCAACTGCATTGCCCTTGGTGGTAACCTGAGCCACTGTCATTGATGCAGATCCGGGCTGCAATAGGGGCACAGGGCCAGACAGGGATCCCGCAGCAGCTCAGGCACAATCGCCACCCGGGTCGCTGTTGGCAGTGCGGGTCACCCAGATCATCATGGCCCCAGTCATGGAACGTCCCTTGGTCTCCACCATGGCCGAAGGCAGTGACCCAGAACCACGGCATCTGTGTGGCCCTTGGTGGCCTCACGGAACATAGACATCATCACAGACCCTAACTGCTATAGGACCACAGACCCAGACATGGTCATCGGAAGCAGCCTGGGTGGCAGCGAAGGCCTCTTAGATCGGCATCACCCAGGCTGCAGGGTATCCCTTGGACCCCAACATGACCCCACTGGGATTCCTTGTGCATCTGCAAAACTGTCAGGGGTAATAGGAGCTACTGACATCGACGCAGACCCTGGCTGCAGTAGAGCCACAAACCCAGACATGGCCCCTGGCGAAAGCTCAAGCCCAGGGTACTTCACGGCCCCAGGACACAGCCCTGGCCATTCAGATCAGGATAGTCCCTGTGATGGTACAGCCCTCAGAGGCACCTATGTGGCTATATGTGGCAGCCCTGATCCCAGGCATCCTTAGGTCCTCTGTGGTGGCAGAGGCCAGGGACATCATCGTGACCAAGGCTTACAGACCCAGACAGAGTCCTTGCCAGCAGCCCAGGACAGGATAACACCATGTCCCCGTGAGGCAAACAGGGCTCCTGCATCAGCCTGTTCTTCAAGCCTCTTCAGATCTGTCTCTTTATATAGGGCGTGAACCTCTCTCTGCCTCTCTCTCTCTCTCTCTTATACACCACCACATATTTGCTCATCATAACGGTGCCCAGCAGCCTTGCGCCTCGTTTTCTCTGCGTTGGAGTTTACCCGTGCATCTCCAGCTGCTCCATTTTAATCTCTTGTTGTTTTTCAAAAACCACTGTTTTCATAGTAAGAGAACTTTATATTTAGATTACATTCTGTGCAAAGAGAAGGGACAAGAGAATTACATTGATAATTGTTCCTGAAGGAAAGGAAGGAAGGAAGGAAGGAA
>LOJH01003462.1:0-11512 GCA_001685095.1 Ellobius talpinus | reverse complement strand
AGGAAGGAAGGAAGGAAGGAAGGAAGGAAAAAAGGAAGGAAGGAAGGAAAAAAGAAGGAAGGAAGGAAAAAGGAAGGAAGGAAGGGAGGAAAAGAGGAAGGAAGGAAGGAAGGTAGGAGGAAAGAAAGGAAGGAAAACATTTGAATGTTCTTTGGTGGAACTATTATTAAAGTTCTATATTGTAGTTATATTAATTACTCTTCTGTTACTGTGATAAAAACCCAGGACCAAAGCAACTTAGATGAGAAAGGTCTGGGTTACAGTTCCAGAAGGACGAGAGTCCCTTAGCACCACAGCAGGGAGGCATTGTGGCAGCAGGATGGCAGCTGGAGCAACAAGCTGAGAGTTTACATCTTAAACCAAAATCCTCAGATCAGAGAGAGTGAACTGGGACTAGCTTTGACATCTCCAAGGCCACTCCTTCTAAACCTACCCAAACAGCACCTCCAACTGGGGATGGATCAAGTATTCAAACACTTGAGCCTACAGGAGTCATTCTCATTTAGATCACTACAATTGTTCCTAACAAGTAATTTTTTTCTATGAAACAATGGGGACCATTGGTAGAAAATGGAAGAGAATTGATGAGACATTTTTAAATACTTACTCTTTTTTATCCAAGGGATTTTATTTGCTAATCACAATGTTCGACTTAATAAATGACCTGGAAAAGTTATGCTGAACATGGGTCCTGATGTCCTGGAGCCAGAGCAATCTGCAAGAATTTGCACATCCAGGCTATAAGAATGTTGTGGCTTTTTGATCACGGTTCAGTTCCCTCTCTATTAGTTTTCATATATGATAAAAAAACTAAACCTGTCAGCATCTGAGATTTGACTGAGTGAAACAGTCACATGTTTTTAAACAATAGCATACCTATTTTTTAAGCATTTCTTACCAAACAAGGGAATAAATACAGTCTTGTGCAAATCGTTCCTCTTCAAAATAATGGACAAACACAGGCATGCAGGGTAGGATGTGCCTACCCATCAATTGAGCCCTCTCAAAGCCTGGGCAAAATTTGTTTTGTGAATAGAGAGAAAAAATGGTGCTTTGTCAAACATGAAAACATGAAAACCCACAGCAGCTCTTGTCCCCACCTCGTCATTCTCAGTGATACTATAAAATATTCTATAAGTTCAAAATGTGCAATTTTTCAAAGTACCTTCAGTATTAGACATACAACACAAAAAATGTTGGAAACAATCCAAGGCAGTCCTACAAAACTTCTAGTTATTGCTATTGTCTGGAAGAAAATACATCTTGGGGCTAGGAACGCAGTTCAGCAGTTAAGAGCATTTGTTGGTCTTGAAGAGGACTCTGGTTCGGTTCTCACCGTGTCCTTTACAACCATCTGTAACTGCAGTTCCAGGGAAACCAACACCCTCTTCTGATCTTGACAGGTACCAAACACATGTGGTGCACATAAATGCATGCAACTCAAACACCCACGTACATGAACTGAAATGAATTAATATTTCTAAAACTACATCTTGATTCTGATTTAAAACTTTCCGCTGTTTCTCTGATATCTTTGTCACATGTTATCCTCCGGCCCTCATTGTATTATCAGTATTATTATTTGTTTTCCTTGTTACTGAGATTGTTGACTAAAAGGATGTACTTCATAAACATTTTGATGCATTGAAACCATCCCCCCCAAAAAAATTTAGGAAAGGTCTTCTCTTTGTTTGGCAATTCTTAGAGTTGGATCTAGGGCCTGGAGGGTGCCAGGCACAAGGCCCTCTAACACAACCTCATCCCTTACCCTTAACAAAATTTGACAAAGATTCTACTGTCCAGAAATAGCTTTTTCCAATATTGAAATGTGCGTTAGTTACTATATCTTTGTGTGTGGTACAGAGAGATGAATAGATGAATTTATTATTTCTACATTAATTCCATGTGTATAAGTCTGGAGTCCCTGAAAACATATGGTAAGATGGTGTTTGGGATGGAAGATATTTTTAAAAAGTGAATGCATTTGTAAGAACAAGGGAGGAAGCGTCACTGGGCAGAGAGAGATGACAAACTGTTTCAGACACAGAAAATAGCCCTGACCAACCTATCAGGATACCCTGAGACTGGCTTGGAAGATGCTGTCTGGGCCTTTATGCTCCCATTTGGTGATGTAATGAAACTTTCCACAGAAAGTGTGTGATGTGGAAGGGAGTCTCCATGAACCTGTGGCTCTGCTTACAGGAGTAGCAGCCTCAAGTGGGCTACTGGTTATAATTCTTTAGGTGAGTCTCCAGTCACTTCATGGAGGAGAAGAGAATAGCTCATCTCCATGCTCATGAGTTATGCTAGGACCTCCAAGACAGTTGTGTGTGTGTGTGTGTGTGTCTGTGTGTGTGTCTGTGTGTGTGTGTCTGTGTGTTGAAGAAATATGGCCACAAATGAATCCTGGAATTAAAACATCTACCAGAGTAACCTGTGTGATGTTTAGCACAGCAGAGCTAGCCTTATTCTGTCATCTTTCCACTACTCAAAGTTCTTTGGTAACTTGTTTGCCTTGCTTTAGAAACTAACCTCTGGTTGGTTTAGCATATGAGGGATTTTTAATTATCTGCTAGTTACTATTTTCAAGTATTGCTTATGTTACATGAAAACCTGGACTCAGAATTGGAAAAAATGGAAGCTCTTTTTGTCCATTTTCTGTATCTTATATATGAAAGTATCAGCTCACAAAGGTAAAAAAATTCTTCCATGCTTATCTTGTGAATGAACAAGAGCAAGACTCTGACCCTTAATCCTAGTATATTTGATGTATATAAAACACAAATTATATATATAATATATAAAAACATATAATAAACATATATTATAAAACATGAGGTGTTTCTTTGTTATTTTTCTATTTATGTGATAAAACAGCATGTCCAAGACAACTTATGGAAGAAAGAGTTTATCTGGGGCTTATGGTTACAGAGGGTTAGATTCCTGGCCATTATTGCAAGCAGCATGGAAGTAGGCAGGCAGGCATGGTGCTGGAGCAGTAACTGGGACCTGACATCTTGAGAAAAAAACCCTGCAAGGCAAAGAACTAACTATGAATGGAGTGGGATTTAGAAACTCAAAGTCCACCCTTAGTGACATACCTTCTCCAAGAAGTTCACACCTCCCAATCCTTCCCAAACAGTTCCACAACTAGCGACCAAGTATTTAAATAGATGAACCTATGGGGGCCATTCTTTTTTATATAATTTATTTTATTTTATTTAATAAAAGAAAACAAACTCTCTCTTTTTATTTTACATACTAATCCCAGTTCCCACTCCCTCCTCTCCTCACATTCCCCCCACCTGCTCCCCACCCCACCCCCATCCACTCCTGAGAGAGGAGAAGGCACATTGCTTATCCAAGGCCCTCCTTGTTATACCTAGGCTGAGCAAGGTATCTATCCAAAGAGAATGGATTCCCAAAAAGCTAATACAAGCAGTAAAAATAAACCTTAGTGCCGCTGCCAGTGGCTGGGGGCCATTCTTATTCAATCCACTATAAAGTGGTATTTAAAAAAAACACCATTAAAAGAGGTTAATGTTAAAATGTACCACAAAGCTTAACCTTATAAAGACTTACTCCTGAATGTGTGGCATTTTAGAGATGATGATTAGCATTTCCAGTCATGATGCAGATAGCAGGTCCAGAAGAACCAGCACCCTTTATATGTGATCTGACACACAAAAAAGGACCTGATGGATACCTATTAGCAAAATCTAAGCTCTATAGAAATCCAAATTTACAAATGGCACTTCATAAATCATTTCAAGAATTATTGTTGGAAATTCTTAGAAAACTACTGAGAATTTTGAATTCACTTTTAATCCTTTGCACTAATTCTGTCAGTAGTTTTGTGAAAGTTAAACGTCTGTGTAAAACATCCAGTAGTATTTTTGCTACTGTCATTAATGTTTTAAGTAGGGCCTTGCTACATACCCTAGATTATTGTATTTAAGAGGCTTCTTTAGCCTCTTGAATGCCAGGATTGCAGGGGTGCACTATCAGGCCAAGCTATGATTAAACTTATTATTTATGTATTGTTTCCTTTTATGGTTATAAATGGGGGTGCTGAAGTATATGTGTAATGAGATATAGTGCACTGGAGTTTTAAAGTTGAGGTAGTATCAACACTTCTTTTTTAAACAGGATTCCCCTTTGAATTCCTTGAACACCATGGAAGATCTAAGGGCTGTGTGTCTCCACATGTCTCAGTGGTTTATGTAAGTGCAGCATTCTCAGAGTTGGGTTAAATATGTTTTCTGCCTTGGTCAGATTTTACATGGAAATATTTCAAAATCCTCATCTAGTATCCACCCCCTCTCATCACCATGACAACCAAAAGTGTTTTCAGAGAAACCAGCCAATCACCAACATCTTCTCTGCTAATTCTGAGACATGACAACTCAGAAGCAGTGACATCTGACACCACCCATGAGCACTATACATCTTCATGCCAATGTATATTTAGGCTGAATTTAGTTTTATGTGTCAAAGAACCCAATTTTCACCAATCTAAGGAAAGGAGGAAAAATATAGTGGGAGTGCAATCTGAGAGATGATGATGACTTTGTGGGTAGACTCATGCTACTATCTATACAAGACTATTATGGTTTCGCCTTTCAGTCTTACTTTTCTCTCTGATGACTTCAATCTCATATAGGTACTGAGCTCTCTCTTTCAAATGTCTACCACCAACTTTGGTCTTGGATTCATGTTGTGCAATATTATTTTAAGATGTATTGCAATTATTTGTGCTGTGGAGCATTTGTCTTAATGATGCAAAGTGTGTTGCATTCTTTTACACTGCATTTGTCTAACTCTGTGGAGCTGTGTTACTTTGCCTGCCTAAAACACTTGACCGGTCTAATAAAGAGCTGTACAGCTGATAGCTGGGGAAAGAAAAGGATAGGAGGGACTGGCAGGCAGGGGGAATAAGTAAATGGAGAAAAAGAGCAGAGGAGGAATAAGAAAAGGAGAGAAGAATGTCAGGAACCAGCTATGCAGCTATGCAGTCAGCCACGGACCAAGGAGAAAAGAAAGGTATATAGAATAGAGAAACATAAAAGCCCAGAGGTAAAAGGTAGATGGGATAATTTAAGAAAAGTTGGCTAGAAACAAGCCAAGCTCAGGCCGGGCATTCAAAAATAATAATAAGATTCCATGTGTGATTATTTGGGAGTTGGGTGGCGGGCACCCCAGGAAGCCAAAGAGTAATAAACGCCAACTATAGATTTGACTATAATTAAAACTCCAAGAAGAGAGAATGATTTCCTATAAAAATAAAATAAAATAACAACAAACTTCTAGCAAAAGTCCCAGGTGAATTTCTGATTGAACTAATCTGGATCTCAAAATCCACTAAGATAGAGTTTGGGAGATCAGGCATACCACTCAAAGTTGACAAAACATAAGGATAGAATGATTCAACAAGGAGGCATAGAACATTCATAAAATTTTGAAAAGTCTACATATCATATGGAGGAAGACAGAAACATTCTAAAGCAAAAGAATGGCCGTTATATGACAGAGGGTGGAGCAATACTACTCCCAGATGATGATGCCATCATATTAGCTGGTGTAGTTGTGACACCTCATTCTTGAAACACAGCTTGATTGTTTGATAATATTATGCTACACTTTATTTATATTAGTCAGACTGTAGTCCCTTACAACTTAAATGAACTAAAACATCCTTAAATAACAGAGCAAATTTATTAGCTTATATAAGTGATAGGGTCACTTTTCAAACAATTAAACTTGACATTTGGATTTCTCTGTCTGTCTGTCTGTCTGTCTCTCCCTCCCTCCGTCCCTCCCTCCCTCCATCTCTCTCTTTCTCTCCCCCTACTTTCCTCTGTAACTCAGCTCTACTTTCATTGTATTAATTTCAGCCAGTTCCCGAAACAGATTCTTATGACCTCTGACAAGCAAAACATGAGTAAGGCAGCATCTTTGCCCTAATTTCAAAGTCAGAAGATGTGGTACTTTGCCTAGACTTGAGTAACATTCTCCTCTTGAGAGCTGGGAATTGAAGTCAGCTTTGTTCAGATCACTCAACAAGGTTTGGAAACTTCCCAAAAGAAAGGGAGGAGGCCCTATAGCAGGGTATTTGTCCATAGTAGCATCCTGGACATGACAGAGATAATCAGCATATTTAGACAGAGTTCTTTTGTATGATAACTCTTTAGCCACTGAAAAACAAGAGCTGTATAATCCACATCAGAATGATAGAGAAATACCCTTGAAGTGACAGTGATTAAGTTAAAAAGCTTTCAACAGATCACATCCTTGACTTTCAATTTTTTTCTCTTTTTCAATAAGTTGTTTTGTCAGTTTTGTTATCATCCCACAAATTCAGAATTGGTGTCTTTCAACATGAATTTATTGCTGGTGGAGTGAAAACTTTTACAGCCTCTTTGGAGATCAGTATAGAGATTTCTCATAAAATTAGAAAACAATATAACTCAAGACCCAGGAATATATATGGGTATGTATGCAAAGGATGCTCATTCATACCACTATGACAACTATGCTCATTACAGCATTATTTGTAGTAGTCAGAACATAGAAAAAACCCAGAAGCCCTCAATCGAAGAACTGATAAAGAAAATGTGGTACATCTACACAATGGAGTTCTACTCAGCAGAAAAAAAAATGACATCTTGAAATTTGCTGGCAAACATATGAATCTAGAAAAAAACATATTGAGTGAGGTAACCCAAACCCAGAAAGACAAATACAATATGTATTCACTCATAAGTGGCTTTTAGACACAAAGCCATGTAAAAGCAGTCTACAGTCCACAGCCCCAGAGAACCTAGACAACAAAGAGGACTCTAAGAGGGACATACGTGGATCTAAATAGGAAGGAGAAAAAGAAAAAATCTCTTGAATAAATTGGGAGCATAGGGGTCATAGGAGAGGGTAGAAAGGAAGAGAGAAAGAAGGAAGGGGAGCGGAGAAAAATGTATAGCAATAAAATAATAATAAAATAAAATAAACAATAAAAACAATCAAAAAAGAATTCATTAGATCCTTGGTTTATTTTCCTCTAGGTAATATGACACTCACATTGATCCTTTGACTTACCCCCATTTTAGTATATCAGTCCCATAGTTATTCCCCAGATTCCTCACCATTCCTCCCCTGCTTTCCTCATCTTGGGGGCAAGAACTGTTCTTCCTTTTTCCTTACTCTTAAGTCAGAAATTCCATGGTTTAGACTTCAAGCAAAAATGTCTTAGAACAAAATAGAAGATGGCTCATTTTCACATACATAAAGTATGGAGGTGACAAAAAATTGAGAGAAATATTAATGTAAGTGGCAGAGAAAGTGGAAACACTAATGTAGCACAGCTGGAGACTTTGCAAACAGCCAGGGGTGCAAGAAAGATGCCAGAAAAATGTAGGAACGGTTTGCCAAAGCAACTGTGGAAACCATGCAAGGCATCTTCCTAGTAAATAAATAGATCACCGAGATGCCATTAGATCTCAGATGAGGTCACATACATGGAAACATGATAGAGAAGGGAATGTAGTATAGTTTTTCTCCTTTTGGCATACAAAGATAGTTTAAGTATTTGCTAGGTTTTATTAATCTAAATCTCCATTGAATAGCCTTATATCTTGTCTTTTGGATCAATAAAATAATCTGTAAGTCAATGATGAGTTGAGTATAAAAATATTCTCACATGCAAAACCTTTTTACACAAATTAAAAACTTATTAAGAAAAATTTAGAGAATGTTTAATTCATAATTAATTACCAGTAATTGTTTTTCAACTTTTGGGTTCGTAAATGGCACTAGAATATTTTTTAAATGCACATCAGCAAGCTTTGACCTGAGAGATTTTGACTCATGAGGTTATGTTTGTTTGCCCTTGTATTTTTGTTATTGGTAGCATCTTACGATTCTGATCTTGGACTGAAGACACAGACCATGATCACACTTAGCACTGCCATTCTCTACGTTCCCAACATGGGATCTGACCTTGCAGACCCTCTTTTCCAATAATTTTAATCCTGATGCTGAAGGGTCAAAAACTTCCCTACAGTGCTGCTGAAGTTTTATATACTTAGTCTGTAGAAATAGGATATGGTCCTGAGTAATTATCAAGGCAGTCCCGAAGGCATGCTGTACTTATAAAAGAATCAAAAGATGCCAATCAGCAAAACTAAAAGCCCCAGGCATCACATTTAAATGGCCAGATGACAGGAGGCCTCTGCTAACTGATTACATTTTATAACCACAATGTAATAAGAAAGCCCATCTTGAAAGAATGCCCAAATTCCCCTATAATAATTTCTTAGACGCGCTAAAGTAAGAGTGGAGATAATGGCACGTTTTTACACATAAGAGCATATGATGTATGCGATGCTTAGAGTATGAAGCTGGAACACTCAGTTATGATTTAACACTCCAAGAGGAAAGCTGCAGCTGTGATGAATGAGCCGTTTGTTATAAACTTGGAAGAGTTACTCAGTCATCTGTCCAATGTCTCTGGGTGAAATGTAGCCTGGCTCAAGGAGCTTTGACAGCTTAGTTGTGGAGCTCAGCACTCATTAGAGGGCTGCACACTCTCCTCTGTGAGGCCGTGGTGGAAGGCAGATGTCAGACAGGTGGAAAGGGAAGAGACGGGAGCTGACTCACTCTAAAACTTCTATTCATTTCTAGCAGATTTAAAAATGCAATTATATGTGTTAATGGCACAACATAATACTTTAATACATAATACTTTAATATGTACAACATATGTACAATATAGTTTTACAATTGCCTTAAGCGCACATATGAAAATTGTATAATTTATTATAGTAAATACTTTCTAAATTTTTTTGTTCAACTTTTTGAAATATAGAGTACCTTATCTACAGTCAGCTTTTGGCAACAACAATGTATAAGAACTTTGTGCTCAAAAGGTCAAGACCGTGATGGGGACACCCACTGAAACAGTTTACCTAATCTAATGGGAGTTCACCAACTCCAGACAGACAGGGAAAGAACCAGCATAGGACCAAACTAGTCCCTCTGAATGGGGGTGACAGTTGCATGGCTGGGGAAGACTGCAGGGCCACTGGCAGTGGCACCAGGATTTACCCCTACTGCTTGCACTGGCTTTTTGGAATCCAATCTCTGAATGAATACCTTGCTCAGCCTAGATACAGTAGGGAGTGCCATGGTCCTTCCTCAAAGCAATGTTCCTTACCCTCTCTGAAGCGTGGATGGGGGGGAGGTTGAGGAAATCGGAGGAGGGGAGAGAGTAGGAACTGGGATTGGTATGTAAAATTATAAAAGGTTGTTTTCTTAAAAAAAGAACTTTGTACTCTTATCTAATAATGACTAAAACCACCTGTGATAGTTAACCTCAATTGTCAATTTGATTTAATTTAGAATCTCCGTGGAAATCTATCTCTAGGTACAACTGAGAGGGTGTTTCCAGAAAGGTTTAGCGGAAGAAGGGGGACCCACCCCAAATACGGGTACATTACAGGAGTCTTGCACTGAACAAAAAGGAGCAGACAATTTAAGCAGCAGTGTTCGTGGGGCTCTGGTTCCTGATGGGGGCAGCCTCATTGTTCCCTGTGAGGGTGCATTGTATCCTCAAGCAGTGAGGCCAAACAGACTGCAGCAATCTGCTCTTGTTGGGTATTTTATCTCAGCAATGAGAAGAGGAGCTATGTGCAGCCATTAGTCACCGTTTCTCTACCCTTCCCTGACCCTACACCGCACAGTCTTTGGTACCCACCATTTACTATCAAATTCTGTGATACCTGCATCCATGGGAGACCATGCCACCATTTTCCCTATGCCAGACTCCTTTCACCTATTATCTCTAGTTTGATCTCTGCTTGCTCAAATGACAGATTTAGATTCCTTTTTATTTGCTTTTTGTAAATTTACTTTTTTAGAACAATCTCTTCTCGTTTTACATACCAATCTCAATTTTCTCTCCCTCCCCTCTTGCTCCCTCCACCTTCCACGCACTCCACCCCCATCCACTCCTTACACAGGGTAAGGCTTCCCATGGAGAGTCAACAAAGTCTGGCATATCACTTTGAGGCAGGACCAAGGCCTTCCCCCCTATATCTAGGCTGAGCAAGGTATCCCTCCAAAAAGAATGGGATCCAAAAAGTCAGTTCAAGCAGTAGGGTTATGTCTTGGCCCCTCTGCCAGGGGCCCCACAGATTGCCCCCAGTCACACAACTGTCACCCACATTCAGAGGACCTAGTTTGGTCCTATGCAGGTTCCTCTATTGTCAGTGTGGAGTCAGTGAGTTCCCACTAGCTCAGGTCAGGTGTACCTGTGGAAATTCCCATCATGGTCTTGACCCTTTGCTCCTTTTATTGCTCCCCCTCTCTTCCAAGGGACTCTGGGAGCTTGGCCCAATACTAGCTGTGGATCTCTGTATAAGCTTCCACCAGTTGCTAGATGAAGTTTCTATGGTGACAATTAAAGTAGTCATCAGTCTGATTACAGGGTACCTCTCCACTATTGCTTAGGGTCTTAGCTGGGGTCATCCTTGAGGACTCCTGGGAATTTCCCTAGTGCCAGATTTCTCACTAGCCCCATAATGGCTCCCTCAATAAAGATAACTCCTTATTCTCCTTCTCTGATCCTCCTTTAATCTCGACCATTCTGTTCTCTCATGTTCTCCTCACCCATTCCATTTTCCCCATTTCCCCTCCCCTTCCACCCTCCCTTGCCTCCCACCCCTAAATTTTCTCAAGAGATCTTGTCTATGTTCCCTTCCCAGTGGGATCCATGTACATTTCTCTTAGGGTTCTCCTTGTTACCTAGCCTCTCTGGGCTCGTGGACTATAGACTGGTTTTCCTTTGCTTTATGTCTACTATCCACTTAGGAGTGAGTATGTACCCTGTTTGTCTTTCTGACTCTGTGTTACCTCACTCAGGATGGTTTTTTCTAGCCCCATTTATTTGCCTAAAAGTTTCAAGATGTCATTGATTTTTACTGCTGAGTAGTACTCCAAAGTATATAATGTATCACCTTTCCTTTATCCATTCTTCAGTTGAGGGGCATCTAGGTTGTTTCCAGGTTCTGGATGTTATGAATAATGCTGCTATGAACACAGTTGAGCACACGTCCTTGTGGTATGAGTGTGCATCCTTTGGGTATATGCCCAAGAGTGGTATTGCTGGGTATGGAGGTAGATTGATTCCCTATTTTCTGAGAAACCACCATACTGATTTTCAAAGGGGTTGTACAAGTTTGTAATCCCACCAGCAATGGAAGAGTGTTCCCTTACTCTGTATCCTCTCCAGCATAAGCTATCATCAGTGTTTTTTATCTTAACCATTCTGATTGGTGCAAGATGGTATCTAAGAGTTGTTTTGATTTGCATTTCCCTGAAGGCTAAGGATGTTGAGCAATTCCTTAAGTGTCTTTTGGCCATTTGAGATTCTTCTGTTAAGAATTCTCTGTTCAATATAGTTATTCTCCTGGATATTGGAAGTAGACCAGATTGCCAGGCAAAAATTGGGAGCTTGGGG
>LOJH01003461.1:24602-37218 GCA_001685095.1 Ellobius talpinus | reverse complement strand
CCTTTGGAAGAGCAGGCAATGCTCTTAACCACTGAGCCATCTCTCCAGCCCGGGCCAACTGCTTTTATAAATAGATTTATTGGAACATAATCATGTTGGGCATTTTCTTGTCTTCTCTACTTCTGCCCTATAACTTCAGAGTGAAGAAGCTAGCAAAGATCACAAGACTACAAAGTCTAAGATGTTTACTACCTAACCCCTAACTGAAACTGTTGCTGCCTCCAGGTCCTCTGGTGTGGGACAATTCTATATTCTGTTAATTATGTTATAAATAAATGCTGATTGGCTAGTAGCCAGGCAGGAAGTATAGGCGGAACAATCAGACAGGAAGTAGAGGTGGGGCAATGAGAACAGGAGTATTCTGGGTAGAAGGAAGCTCTTTCTGCAGTCCTGTCCAGACACTGAAGAAGCAGGATATGACCTGCCCCGCTAAAAAAGATATTGAGCCATGTGGCTAGCATAGATAAGAATAATGGGTTAATATAAGTTACATGAGTTAATAAGAAGCCTGAGCTAATGGACCAATTAGTTTATCATTAATATAGACCTCTGTGTAATTTCTTTGGGGCTTACCGGCTGTGGGAACTGGGCAGGACAGAAACCCCAACAAGCAGGTCGCCATGTTACAGTCCTCTGCTCATTGCTGTGACTCACTAAATGGTGATGTTACGATACATTTCCATCATCACAACTCCTGTAACCAGGAATGCTTACCCTTGAACTTCAGGCTCAAAAACTAAGCTCAGGTGAGGCTGAGGAACGAGGGTTGATGTAATAGTGTGCAGCTTGAGAAACTATGGGGTGGGATCATAGGTGTTGAATCAAACTTGATTAGCAGAACTCCCGCTTTCATCTCTCTCCATCATGCTTGGTCAACCAACCTTCACAAAGCTCATTATTATTATTATTATTATTATTATTATTATTATTATTAATTTTATTTATTTGCTTTACATCCCGACTACAATTTCTCCTCCCTCCTCTCCTCTCATCCGCTCCCCCCATCTCCACCCTCCAATCCACTCCTCCTCTGTTTCGGTCCAGAAAGGGTCAGGCCTCCCATGGGTATCAACAACACATGGCATATCAAGGTGAGGTAAGACTAAACTCCTCCCCTTGTATTAAGGCTGGGGACAGCAACTCATTATGAGGAATAGGTTCCCAAGAGCCAACCAAAGTGTTCGGGACAGTCCCTGCTCCCACTGCTAGGAGTCCCACAAGCAGATCAAAATACACAACTGTCACACATATGTAAAGGGTCAAGGTTGGTCCCATGCAGGCTCCCTGGCTGTTGAAGACTCTGTGAGCTCTTATGAGACAAGATAAGTTGTTTCTGTGGGTTCCCTTGTGGTGTCCTTGACCCTCTCCTCTACCTCCTTCCACCCCACTGGCTCATATAATCCTTCTTCCCTCTTTTCAGCAGGATTTCCTAAACTTGGCCCAATGCTTGGCTGTGGGTCTCTACATCTGTTTCCGTCAGTTATTGGATGAAGGCTCTCTGCAGACAACTGGGGTAGTCACCAGTCTATGAGTATAGCAGAATATCGTTAGGCATCATTATGTTGACTTTTTTTTCTCTTTCCAGTCACCTTTGGTTCTCTCCTAGGTCTCTGGGCCATCCTGTCTCTCGGTTCTGGCACTTCTGGCAGTGTCAGCAGTGGGTTCACTTTCCTGGTATGAGTCTGAGGAGGCTGGCCACTCTCAAAATTCTGTACCCCTATCTCCTCCCCACCTGCATGTCCCATAGGCAGGACAGACTGTAGGTCAGAGGTTGTGTGGCTGGGCCCATGTCCCAATCCTTCCACTGGAAGTCCTGCCTGGTCACAAGAGATGGGCAGTTCAGGCTATGCATACTCCATTGCTAGGAGTCTTAGCTGTGATCCTCCTTGTAGATTTTCCTTGCATCGGGTTTCTACCTGACCCTCAAACGTTTCTTGTTCCCAATAATCTCTTTCAGTATTCTCCCCTTTCATCCACCCCGGAACCTGTTCCCTCATGTTCCCATCTCTATCTGCCCCCAGTCCACCCACTAGATCTATTTCCCCTTCCCAGGGAGATCCATGTGTCCCCTCCTTGGGCCCTCCTTGTTACCGAGCCTCCCTGGATCTGTGGATTGTAACAAGGTTGTCCTTTACTTTACAGCTAATATCCACTTATAAGTGAGCACATACCATGTTTGTCTTTCTAGGTAGGGTTACCTCACTCAGGATTATTTTTTCTAGTTCCATCCATTTGCCTTAAAATTTTATAAAATCACTCTTTCTAACAGCTGAGTAATACTCCATTGTGTAAATGCACCACATTTTTCTTGTCCATTCTTCTGTTGAGGGGCATCCAGGTTGTTTCTACATTCTGGCTATTATGAACAAAGCTGCTATGAACATAGTTGGGCAAGTGTCCTTATGGTATTATTGAGCATCCTTTGGGTATATGTCCAATAGTGGTCTACCTGGATCTTGAGGTAGATTGATTCCCAATTTTCTGAGGAACCTCCATATTGATTTCCAAAGTGGTTGTACAGAAACTTGATTCTTTGTAGTGGTCTCATCCTGTAATTATGAAGATCCCAACTTGGCATAAACATTTTTTCTAATTTCTAATCTCTTCACACGGAGGAGAGCTAAATATTACAATAGATGTGGCTAAAGGCAGAATCTTAACCACCTGCTTCTTGATTTACTCCATAGTTCATTCTCATAAAAAAGTCCTCCATAGATACGGTAACTTCTGTTCATATTTAACAGGTATACAGGCTGACTGGCTCCTTTTTCAGTTGACATTTTGAAGTTGTTAAACTGGTTTAACATAAATAAAACCTTGCATCAAAAATGAAATATCCATGGAAAACATCCTGGTGAGACCCAGGAACTGACCCACCTCCTGGAATGGGAGTGCCCACTGTATGGCCTGGCTGGCCTCAGTAACGCATAGCTAACAGAAATGTTAATAAGGAAAGCAACTGGTAAAGAGCACATTGGCTATGGTTAATGTGTCCAAAAGCCACCTACAGAAATGAATTCCTAGCGTGAGCTGAGCTCTGGAGTAGGGGAGGCAAGCACAGTTTACCAAGTAAGAAAGTTGATGTTGTTAGAGTCACAGATAAGAATTTCTGCTTAAGAATAGCCAGGAACTAAGGGCAGTTGGGGTGCTGACAAGGGACCAGAGATCAGGGCCAGGAAGAGGTTTGCTGAGGTTGATAGGAGGGACATTCCCAGAGCCAAGAGCCAAAGACTTCTGAGTTTCACAGACAAGAAAGGAGCAGGACACAGTCCTTGTTCTAATTTCTTTTTGTATTTCTCTCTCTCTCTGTATGCATGATTACGTGCGTGTGTGCACACATTAAAGCATGCATGTATGTTTGCATGTGTGTATGTGTGTTCTGACCTGTGGAAGTCAGAAGACAACATATAAGTTTGTTTTCTCTTTCCACCATGTGTGGCCCAGGAATTGAATTGTATTTATCAGGCTTGGCAGCAAGCGTCTTTATCCACTGGGCCATCTCACCAGTCCAGGAGCACATTCTTCCCTGCTCTTAAAAACTACTCCAATACCAAACAGGGTAGAAAAGGCAGGCAGAGGACAAGCTTGAGGCAAAAATCCCTTACCACACATTTCCACTCTCACAGGGGAGCTGAAAGAGTTGAGCTCAGAAGAGAAGAGTGGATAGTTGTCCCTAGAACAGTGGTTCTCAAGCTTCCTAATGCTGCGACCTTTAAAGACAGTTCTTCATGCCCCAAACATAAAATTATTTTTATTGCTACTTCATAACTGTAATTTTGCTACTGCTATTAGTCATAGTGTAAATACCTGATATGCAGGATATCTGATATGTTACCCCTGTGAAAGGGTCATGCAACCCCCGAAGAGGTCACTACTGGAAGTGGATAGATAGTGGCCATCATGGGTACACTCCAATAGAAAGAATGAGTGCCATAACATAGCAAGGCAGTGGTAGTTTGTGTCACCTGTTTTTTGTTTGTTTGCTTATTTACTTATTTATTTGAGCAGTGAGATGGTGGTGAATAGGTCTCATGTGTCACAGGCTGTCCTCAAACTTGCCATATAACTGAGGATGACCACGAACCTCTGACTTCCTGCTCTATCTCCCAAGTACCAAGGCTGCGTATCTGACCACACAACAGTTTTATTATGTGTTCTATAAGGAACTAAAAGAGAGGAGTCTGAAGGCCTCAGACACATGTCTGACTTTTCAACAATTTATGATGCATTATAATACAAGAATTAGAGGAGAGGATTGTGAAGTCTTCAAATACAAAGAAAGAGTAAATGTTGTTGGAGCTGAAAATGCCAAATCACCTTGATTTGTTCATCAGACATTTTATACATGTGTTGGATTGTCACACTATAGCCTGTAAATGTGCATAATTCTGATATGTCAATCAGAAATAAAATGAAAAAAATCCCCAAATAAGAGAGCTTTGAGTCCAGTTTGGGGAGATAAAAGCAACAAATTGCATAAAACCCAGTGTTGTGTGGCATAGACTATACAACTATAGGCATCCGTAGGGTTTTGAAACATGTTTATAAATCAGCATTGAAGTAGAGGGGAGAAAACAGTAAAGGAATGGAGGCCCAGCCACTGGCAGATGTCTCCTGAGCCAGAGCCAGACATGACTGACTGACTGTATGACTCTCCAAACAAATATCTTTAAACACAAATGGGTGGGGCTACTGATCATTGATTCCATCAATAGAAACAAGTCCCCCTTTATGTTCGCATGCTGGCTCTGCAAACACACTAAGTATAGCACAGTATTTTCCTTCTTCTGGACTGTTTTCTGTGTCACAGTTTCTCCAGCCCTTGTAGCTGGAGAGCATGCGTCACTCACACCCACAGTAGAGATAATGAGATAACCTACCTGTATATAGTTATGTAATCTTGCTCAAGATACAGTTCCTTTTAAAAAGGTCTTTTGGAAGTCACCAGAAGGGCAGGCAGACTAGTGCTGTGAAGACAGATGTGGTAGTTTAAATGAGGATGGTCCACATTTGTTCATATGTTTGAAGCCATCAATTACATGCTTTTATAAGTTGCTTTGGTCATGATGTCTTGTTACAACAGGAGAAAAACAGCTAAGAAAAGTGGTTTCTAACATTTATTTCATATACTTTTTATAATTCTTCAATAGCAAGGATGTGTTACACATACCATTTTGTGTAATAACTATTTGTCTGTTTGTCTGTCTGCCTTCCATCCATCTATCATTGGTATTTTGAGGCAGAATACTGGTTTGTAGCCACGTTGATCAAATTTGTAGATCAAATTCATGGTCCTTCTACCTCACTTTCCCAAGTACTAGGATTATACTCATGCACCACCATACCCAGCAAACACTGTCCAAATACTTAGGAACTGGAAACAGAAGATTAGGAGTTCAAGGCCACCCTTGGCTATCCCACAGAGCTCCAGGCTAGCCTGGGTTATACTAGGAGTTGTCTCAAAACAAAACACAAAAAAGATGGCCATTTTACATCTTAAGATGTTTGCACTGGAAAAGCAAAGAAGAAATCACACAAAGCAATGAATGAAGCTAAGTTCCTGAAGATGATCCTGAATCCAAATATTAGATGCCTTTCCATTTATAGTAACAGTTTTTTTTCCTTAAAACTGAGTTTAAAGGCTGGAGAGATGGCTGAGTGGTTAAGAGCATTTACTGCTCTTGCAGAGGATGTGGTTTCAGCTTTTAGCACCTACATCAGGCTATTTGCAGCAGTCTGTAACCCCAGTTCCAGGCGACCCAATACCCTCTTCTGGCCTCTGTGGGCACCAGAATGCACATGGTACAGTCATGCATGCAGGCAAAACACTCATTGTACACATAAAATAGAATTGAATACATCTACAAATGACTTAGTAGTTTCTTATTAAACTCATGAGTTAGTTGAGACAGGCCTTAGAAAAACTGTTTTTTATGATGGATTCTTTCTATTTACCCTAGACTGGCTGCAAGTGCTCATTCCTCAGGGTGACAGTGAGACTGTGTTCCATAGCAACACTGTGTCCCCAAAAGCCAGCAAAACACCCAACAGCAACTAGAGAAAGACAGAAAGACAAAAACTCCAATCACTTTTACTTTTATGCTGCTCCCTCCTCACCCCACCCCTGCACAGAGGCCTCATTTTTGCCCCTCAGGATGCCTTGCAGTCGTCTCAGAAGCCAACCTGCTTCTGGACTCAGGATCGTTGCTCATTCGGTTCTTTTGGCCCAGGATCACCTCATCCACTTCCTCTGTGCCTCGCTAATAGTCAATCAGGCTCAGTTTAAAACTCTCTCAGAAAGTGCTTCTTGGCCCCTGCAACTCGGTTGTCAGTGCACCTTGGTTATTGCTCTGCAGAAAGTGTCTGTGTCAGTGGACTATTAAGGCGATACTGGTTACAGTACTCAGTGTTCAAGCCAACTGCAAAGTGACCTGGGAAAGGAAGACAACACCTGAAGCTACTATGTGGGGTGGCTGGTGACAGTAAAGACCTGAAGGGTTCATATGGCCTAGCACTGACACAGTTACCATCAAATATTTATGACTCCTGTTAGGGTTAAGCACTGTGGTCAACTCGAGCCCACAAGCTCTTTGAGAACAGGATCCATGGTTTGTTCATGGACTTATTTCTCATACTATAAATGCTTATAAATGTTTAGTGAATGAATGGGGTTGTCTTTTCCCCTGTGTGGAAGCTGTGGCTAGCAATAAAGTAACAGTGCTTAAATGGTGGGAGATGGGCGGCGGAGGGGGTGGGTTTTAGGCAGCACAACTAGTTTTATTTGGAATAGGATCAGGTTTTGGTGACACCCATGAAAAAGCTGTGGTCAGGCTGGTGTAAGCTCCAGCAGGTTAGCCTGTTGACCCCAGAGTTAACAGACACCACTGAGTGCAGACACAGCCAAAGAAACAGAATACAATGTGTTTTGACTTCACCACCCAAGTCAACCTGCAGGGCCTGAGTCTTTTCCCTTCCAGCTGTCTGTCAGCGCAGGTATTTTCTTTTCCAGTAGGGGCTTCCCTGCAGCATTGCTGTGCCAATTATTTACATTTCTTTCCTCAGCATAAAACATCAGTCTGATCTACACTCCTCTGGTTCCAAGCTCTGCCATTATGTGTGTACAGCACCTTGCCTCACCCCTCTGCTTTACAGTATCTCAGGGTTCTGCCATTATTTGAAATTTCCAGCAAACCTAGCTCCACCCTGCTACTCAGTCACCATGGGAGGAAGCAACTCTGAAAGCTCCTCATGTCTTCTGTGCCCCATTGCCTGCCCTGCCAATTCACTGACAGCGTTGAATGCCCATGGGGTTATTGTTCTTGCCCAACTACTCTCGGGCCCCTGTCTTTCATAGTGGAGCCCCTGGAATGCAGCACCATACAGAAAAGGGAGCGGACACACGCTAGTATAGTGAGTGTCAAGTTGTTGAATGGATAGCTTGATGACAGGGTGGGTGGACCGGACTTCCTGGATCTCCCCTTATGCTTCTACTCTGAGTGTTTCTACACCAGTGGTTCTCAACCTCCCTAATGCTGCAACCCCTTAATACAGTTCCTCACGTTGTGGTGACCCCACAATGTTGGGAAGCACTGTCCTATACAATAAAAATTCTTGTCTTGTGCTTAAGCTCAGTCCCCATGCCTACTGACGAGCAATCTTGGTTAAATGCAGCTTCTCAGAGCCCATGCCTCCTTATTAAAACAAACAAACAAAAACAAAACAAAACAAAAAAAACAAAACTCAAGATTGTTTGCAAAGATTGAATAAGTTGAGAGGACATTTGGCTTACTGCGAATTCCATGCAGATGCTCATGGTTTCTGTAAACAACAGCGGGAGCTCTTCACCTCTAACCTTAGTATCTCAGGATTCTTCTCTTGTTGGGGTGTCCAACAGTTTCCAACACCAAACTGAGAAGCAATGGCATGGGGCATTCTTATCCCAAGTCACCTCTTCAGATAAAGGTTTGTCTTTAAAACTCAGGGATAGAAATACATTGAGTCTTTGGAGTGTTCGGGTGAGTGGGATCTCTGAGTCTGGCTTTTCCTGAGACTCACGGCTTCCTCCTCTTCTCTGCCTTGCTGATCAGACATCCCAGTTAGATGAAGCCCACCCAGTCTTAGGCATTTGCTGTGGGAAACAATGCAAGCAGGAGGCTATTTTAGGGATAGTCCTTAATAAACAATCGGGCACATCCCAGTGATATCACTCTTCATCAACACCCCGCCCAATTCCTTTGACCACATGGGAAATACTTTCACTTTCCATTTCCCCAAAGTCTCTGGGGAGCAAGATATTTTTTAAAAATATGAACATGTTAATGAAAACCCCACCTTCATACCGTGCATGTCAACAAGAAGCCGCCTTTGGAAAAGCATCATACAAAACACGTTGCCCACAGATGGACAGCAACATTCCTTGCAGCTGCTGACAATGAAGTCTTGGTTATGTAGAGTCAATCAGTGCTCTTGGTTGCATATTTCAAAAGCTGACGACTCTGTTAAGCTCTTGGACAGAGGCATTAGTAGGGCATAGTCACTAACCTCGTTTCATCAGAATAGCTGATGAAGTTTAAGTCATCTTTTGAGAAGGAAACAAAGGGCTAAAGAAGAGTGAGAAGATCTCAGAGGTGACTCTGAGCTTAGTCACTCCCTCCTGCCACTGTGGGGCTACACTCTCCGTCTGTGCATTTGGGTGGGATGAGAAGGTGCTGCCCACAGAAAGGCTGGCCTGCAGTTGGAATGCTGACACTAGGCAGAAGACGGGGGTGGGTTGGTGGGGTGGGGTGTGTGTCCCAGTCTGCCATGGGATGCTTGCAACTCTTGGGATTTAAAAGAGAAATGCTAAATGCCTCGAGGAAACAAACAGAGCCTAGACTGCATACTGCCCATCAATAAGCCAGTCAAACTAATAGAAACTTTTAAGGCTTAAACATCATTTTTCAGGGGCTGGAGATGTAGCTCAGTTGGTAGAGGTCCTGTGTTTAAAAAAAAAGACTTTCTTTAAGTAAATGAATCCTAGAATAGTGAAAACACAGCTGAGCTCACCTACCAGCGAGGCCCTGGCTGACGGTGTCTGGCTCAGTTCAGTCCTTCATGGTGACCAGCAATTGACTCACTGCACACAGCTGGACCCCTCCCCCCAACGCTGGTTATGGAAGAACAATGTGTCTCCCAAAGAAAAGTTCTTGGTTGGTGACTGCTGTTCACATAAACCCACCCTTCTGTGGCCCCTTGTTCTTCCCTCCCTCTTTTCTGATGGGTATGGCCATGTAAACACACAAAATAGCTCAAACTCCCTGAGGTCACCTAGAACATTTTCCGCTGTGATTAGATAAAACCAAAGTGGCAGGGGAGGGGGATTGACTGACTCATATGACTACAGGGGTGGGGGACACAGACAGGACAGATGCAGTGAACTCAAAGAAATGTCTACTCCTCCTGTCTCTTCTTGACTCTGCACACAGGTTAGACCTAGCCAGTTCAGCTATATGCTATCTTATATTTCTTTTTAAATAAGAGTGAAAGTACTCCTTTTTGAAAAAAATTTTTTGTTTTATGTGTGTGAGTGTTTTGCCTATATTTAAGCATGTGTACCATGTGTGTGCCCATTGCCTGTAGAGTTAGATGAGGTTGTTAGAGTCCCTGGAACTGGAGTTGCAGGCAGTTGTGAGCCACCGTGTGGGTATTGGGAACTGAACTCGGGTTCTCTGAAAGAGCAGCCAGTGTTTTAAACCACTGATTCATCTTTCCAGTCCTTTGTGTTCTATTTTTGATTAGCATATCTAACATCACACACACGCAGAGACACATGGGGGTGGGGGGAGAGAGGGGGGGTGCTTTCTTTGACTTGGCTGTGGTCTACTCCTTGGCTTCCCTTCCACTGTATATGTAGCTTTAACGATGTCTGCATGGGACAGCAAACTGTCACTCCGCGTGTGCACGAAGTGCATTCACCCGCACTTGAAGGGCAACTGTCTTGTCTCGTCCTGATGTCTAGTTCCCTGACAGCCTAGGGCTAGCCTCCAAATATAATCACTCTGCAATAGTCAGTGGAGGGAAAACCGTGTTGTTTTCCCCAACAGTACTAGAGAAGCTTCAGTATGCCTCAGCTCTTGGGAATGATGATAAGCATACATGTAACAGAGTTGGCTGGTCTAAGTGTTTTCTTTCGACTAAGAATGATCAGGATTTTTGCCTATAGAACTCTTAATGGAGATGAAGAAGCAGGCAACAACTCGCCCAGACTCTCACACAGGGAGTCTTTCAGGCCACTAAAACAGTAAAAATGCCAGGTGTGGTGCTGAAGGGCTGTAGTTCTTATTTTTGGAGGCAGAAGCAGCAAAATCTTGAATTCAAAGCCAGCCTGGACTATGTAGTGTACTTGCTTCACACACACACACATATGACTGGAGAGAAGGCTTTGTGATTAGGAGGAACACTTCCTGTTCTTGCAGAGGACCAGAATACAGTTCCCAGCACCCACATGGAGGCTCACAACCATTTGTAGCTCTAGTTTCATGAGATCTAGCACCCTCTTCTGACCTTCACAGTTTCCTGCATGCATGTGGTAAAAATGTACACTCAGGCACACACACATACATATACACAGAAAAATGAAACAAATAAACATTAAAATAAAAAAACCCACACAAAATAAAGTGGGACTCAAGAAGAAAACCAACAGGAAGCCTAGTGAGCCTCACCTAAAATTCTGTCTACTGGGGAGACTGAGACAGGAGGATTACAAGTTCAAGGCTGGGAAGTATAGTGAGATTGCTTCAAAATAAAACATAACAAAAAGGGGTAGCTTGGTAGAGTGTTTGTCTAGCTTGTGCAAGACCCTGTGTTCAATCCCCCACCATATAAGCAAAAATTACCTGCCCCAAAGAGAGAGGTTTCTAGCCCATTTCCAATTTACCTCCCATCTTCCTCTCCAGAAGGATTCCTACCTCATTCTTTGACTGGACTGTGGTGGGAACTTCAGAGAGCCACCTTCTTGGAATGCATGATTTCAGCCATCACTGGCCATTGCATTTCAGAGAACAGAGCGCATCTACACTCTAAGCCTTAGCCCTGATAGCGTCTCTTTTGGAAAGGCTCAGGGCTGGTTCGTTCTCCAGTCCTCACCTGACCAGCCCCTTCTACATCTATCAGGGGCAACCAGAAATACTGTCTGGTGGTGAGGAGGACTAAGGGCTTGGCTTTTGAATGTGAAACCATGTCCTAGTGTCAGCTCTTTTAATTAGTGTGACCTGGTTTAGCGATATCAGCTAGGTCTAATTATGAATAGCACCCTTGCACGCTCAGAATTGCCTCATTTACATGACAAACTGTGGTCATCCTGCTTAAAGGGGGTCATCTCTTCCTTCCCTCAGGCGTGGATGGCACAAAAGGAGGAAAGCTGATCTAGACCAGAGCGTCTCAACCTGGGGGGTGTGACCCCTTTGGGGGTTGAAAGACCCTTTCACGGGGGTTGCATAACAGATGTCCTGCATATCAAATATTTACACGACAATTCATAACAGTATCACAATTACAGTTATGAAGCAACAATAAAGCACTTGTATGGTCGTGGTCAGCACAACATGAGGAGCTGTATTAAATGGCTGCAACATTATAAGGTTGAGAACCACTGCTCTAGACCCAGGAGCCAGTCTTCCCAGGATCAGTTTTTAACTCTCCTATCTCTGCTGTCATTGTGCATGGAGCAGAGAGTGCTTTGCAGGCTGGCTTGGATCAATGTATTTGACAGTTTATCACTTAGGTTTTCTGGTGACAGGAAGACAGGGCACCTTGAAGTCAGGCTGTCATTCCTTTCTCTGCTTCTATGGCAGTCAGTCTGACATACCCCCTTTTTTTTAAGACTCTTTGTGGAACAAGCAGTGACCGACTCCCCTAAAATTCCAACATCTGTCTGTGGCGACATCTCAGACTCTCCTTTCAAATGTTGACTTGACACTCTTCGTTCAGTCCCTTGATCATCAGGTCACAAGGATCCAGTTCCTGACTCTGGCATAGAGTGATCCCTCCTGCTCTCACCCATCCACAACTCAGCCAATTGCTATGCTGCAACCTTCCCTGTCCAGCTACACAGCACTTCTTAACTACAAGTCACGAAACTTAACTAGGAATAGCTGGAGTCCCAGGTTCTGGTTCATGAAACCATAAAAGCCTAGGGGTGCAAAGCTTCAGGCATCATTCCAACAATATCATAGAGAGACTTCTCTGAGTCTTTCTCTTTCCATTTCCTCAGTTTTGCTTTTTCTTTTTCAGAGAAATGGGGTTTACTGAGTTTAATGAAGGC
Organism: Ellobius talpinus; assembly: GCA_001685095.1. Lineage (NCBI taxonomy): Eukaryota > Metazoa > Chordata > Mammalia > Rodentia > Cricetidae > Ellobius > Ellobius talpinus. The sequence continues at coordinate 24,914 of LOJH01003461.1, read as the reverse complement.
AGATTTGATAATATGGTGGATGACAATGGCTTATCCCCAATGGTTACAGGATTAAATATATCCCCAGTTGTCATTCCTTGAGCATGTTAGGCCTTCACCACCAGTAAATCCTACTTTGTGTCCACCTAAAATAACTGTAACAATAATCATAATAATAAAAAAACCACAAGAGCTATTTGCTCTGAAGATGATGTTGGTTAACTTTCCAAGCCCAATTCCCCTCTTTGAAAGGCAAGGATGAGAAGAGCTATTTGTTGTTACTTCAAGGTGGTGAAGTAGCAAAATGAGCAGTGTTGGGGACTGCAGACCACC
>LOJH01003461.1:8512-24539 GCA_001685095.1 Ellobius talpinus | reverse complement strand
GACCCTGAGTTTCTTGTAAACAACTTGTTTTCCTCTGCTCTGAGCAGCCTCCAGCTGCTCTGAGCCCCAGACCCTGATGGCAGGGGAGTGGGTTTGGATGAGTCTGCAGCTGAAAGATCCCCAGAGCTAGGGCATGGCCAGAGCCGTATATAAGCTGCCCCTGAGCACAATAAAGGAGGCATTCTTGTCTCAAGGATGTTCCCGAGTCCCATCTGTCTGTCTGTCTCTGTGTTTGTGTGTTTTTAAATTTTCAGCCTAGTTCCCGTAGCACGTATCGAGTAGAGGGTGGAACGGAACTGGTGTAGTTTTACAGAGCAGGATCTGGCAGCACAGGCTGGTTATCCCAGATTCTCTGAAGACTGATGCAGGCGGAGCATAAATGCTCAAGACCATCCTTGGCAATGTAGTGCCAGACACAGCCTTGAAATAAAACGGAAAAAGATTGTGCTGGGATGTAACTCAGTTACAGAGTACTTGCCTAGTATTCAAGAGGCCCCTGTTCAATGCCCACAACCGGAAAGAAAAATAAAAGGCAAGGGTAGGGTGAAATATTTAAAGATAAGTAAAACAAAAATTCTTGGAAGCTTTGATTGTTCTGAAGTTATGTACATTTTAAATCTATCCTTAAGTCAGAGAGAGCTTCCTCTAGCACCAGGGAGGCTGAGCTCTCCTTCCCCTCATTCCTCATCTTCCCCTGGGGATGTGAAGGGCAGGGAAGGGAGTGTGAGCAGAGAGAAAGGAATGCCATTGCTGTCTGCTCTCAGACTCCACGCCTCACGGTGGGAGTCTGCACTTACTCATTTCAGGGTGAACATCACCAATCAGGCTGTGCTGCAGGAATCTGTTAGTCCATCACTAACAGACTGGATGCTCATCCCTCACCTTTTCTCTCTCCCTCTGTCTTTGCCATCTGCCATTCTCCAGCCCAGATCCAAATATCTCCAATGCTCTGTGCATCTTGAAAGTCAAACAAAGAACACTCCATGAATGACACTTTGTTTTGAGCCGGTTCCCATTGATGCCACCATCCTTCAGAGACAAAGTTCACCCCTTGTCTGTTTCTTCCTTCTCATATTTATTCCCATCCCTAAGAGCAGTACTTCTCAACCTGTGGATCAAATGACACTTTCACAGGGGTTGAGCCTTTGGGAGTCAAGTGACTTTTTTTTTTTAAAACAGGGGTTGCCTAAGACTGTCAGAAAATACAGATATTTATATTACAATTTGTAACAGTAGCAAAATTACAGTTATGAAGTAGCAACAAAAATAACTTAATGGTTAGGGTCACCACAACATGAGGAACTGGATTAAGGGGTCACAGCATTAGGAAGGTTGAGAACCACTGAGACAGAGGGACAAAAGGGCTTATGGGAAGACCAGAATGTTCTGAGAACACAAATTCCTATATAGAACTTCTCACGCTGCTGGACTTGGGTGCAGTGTAGTGATTGTGTGAACTATATCTTGTCACCTGGGGTGTGGGCTCTTGAAGCTAACACATACCTTTAATTACTCAGTGCATAACCTGAAGAGGACCTCACAGACCCTTGCCAGTCTGGAAGCAAAATACCACTCTTATGGCTAGTGTCCTTCCTGGCATCCCCCAGAACACACACATACACCCCACTCCACATATAGTGACTATTGCAGGTTTCTTAGGACTTAGTTACATCAGTGAGGTCACTATTGAAAAATATAAAGGCATGAGTATGTTTAAAATAAACCCCCCAAACGTCCCCAAAGTAATGAACTAATGTCATTGGAAACAAAAAAAGAAGGGGCAGGTTTGATGAGGTGTGGTGGAGGTAATGAGTCAAATTTCAGCATCATCAACAAAAGTAAGAAATATAGGGGGATGGTGTTAGAGGAAGGGGCACAAATAGCTTCAGTGAGGGCAGAATAGACAGTGTTCAGTGCCGCCAACCAGCCTACTGCCTTCTCAGACTGAGCCCTACAAGGCTATGTGATGTAACAAATGACTGAGTTCTTCCCTAGGGGAAGAGTGAGAGGCTTTTTTACTGGGATGTTCAGAGGCTACAAATGTGAAGGGGGCAGAATTTTGTGTGATTAATTTAGATGGATAGTCAACCGATCAACAAGGACTTCTGGGAAGTAAACAATCCTATCAACTTGCTTGACATCTTGAATTAAACCATCCTACCCCCATGAGTAAAGGTCTCTAGAACAACTGCAGCTTTTTGGAAGACAATCTGTTCTTTACACAGACTAAAGTCCTCACTCAAATGTCCCTACTTATGCAGATTTAAAATGTGAGATGACAAAGGAAATGACAGATAATTGTGACCTTCTGATCATGTATATATGCATGTATTACCTATGGCAGGGTCTTGCTAGGTAGCTCACATTGACTTTGAACTCCACACCCTCCTGCCCCAGCCTCCTGGGTGGAGCCACAACAAGGCGCTATTGCCAGATTATATTTTGAGTTGTCTAAGGACAACTCTTAGGACTTGTCCTTTCCTGGACTGGTTCATCATACCCTCCACACTGTCCTTTGGTAAGTGCAGCTTTTAGTCATTTAGTTCTTACGTTGCCCTGCCTTGACTTTCCCACAGAGGTTCTGATCCCCACAGACTGATGGGAACTCATGGTAGACTTTGTTAGGCTGGAAGTAGAAGCCTTCTCTGGCAGCCAGTGTCCTTCCCCACCCAAACACACAGCCATGGGATGTGTGTGTCTCTGGGCTAAAGGTGAATGAGGATAAGACAGAAAATCTGGAACATTCCTAACTCAAGGATTTCACATGTACTTCATGAAGTTTATTTTCTATCTCTCAATTCAATTAATTTTCTTGAAAAGAAGCCTGGGCGGAGGCCAACAGTGGAGGAAAGGGATGTCACCGAGCCAGGATCTGGGAATGATCAGCTCCTTATGGTTTTAAGGACAAAGTGCCAAGACCTTAAGGATCTGAATTCCAGAAGAGCAGTCAAGTTCTCTTCTTGAACGACCCACAGCTGAATCCTGACTGTAGTTCTCAACCTTTCTCAGGTTGTGAAACTTTAATACAGTCTCACGTTGTGGTGAACCCCAGGCATAATATCAACTTCATAACTGCAATTTTGCTAATGTTATGAATCATAATGTAAACATCTGTGTTTTCTGATGGTCTTAGGTGAGCCCTATGAAAGGGTTGTTCTACTCCCAAAGGGGTGGCGACTCACAGGTTGAGAACCTCTGGGTTAGAGAAACCGGGATGTAGATCGACAGAGCACTTGCCTAGCATGCAGGGGGCTTTAAGGCAGAGCCTTGACACACAGAGAACAAACAAAATAAACTCGGTTTGGTACACGCCTGAAAGCTGAGGAAGGAGAATCGCGGAGAGTTGTCCAGGTGAGTTCCAGGCCAGGCTGGGTATCAGAGTGTGTCCCCATCTCAATCTCCCATTATGGAAGACCATCTATTAGAGGGGGGAAGTTTACTTAAAGAGAACCCATCACAAACTTCATTTCTAAAGAAAAGGCCGCTTGCACCGCACGCACAGGGTATCAAGCGGCTACGTGCAGCACGCATCTGCAGGGCCGCGTCTCTGTCAGCGGCGTCCGGTGTGCCAGACATCAGCCGCGCTCCACTCCAGACCAGCAGTGTCCAGGGACGCAACGAGCGCCCCTCCTCCAGTCCTTGGGTCCGAGTAGGGGCCCCTGCTGCTGCTGCGGTGGCAGGAAGTCCCCGCGAACTACAAATCGAGGCATGCTGGGAACATTCCCTGCTCCTCCCAGGAAATGTCCTTTGTCCAGCCCCACAGGAAGCCCCAGCGAGGAGGCAGCGGGCAGCTAGCCCGAGTGCCAGCCTGCGATCACTCCGCCGCTGCACCAGGCAGACGCTCGGGCGCCAGGCTCCGGCATTGCGCTCGGAGCCGTCCGGCGCATCGCAGGTAGGAGCGCCGCTGCGTCTCGGCGCGCCCGCTTCGGGGATGGGGAGCTGGGCACTGGGACTGACCATCTCGGAGGTTGGGATGTCTGCTGTGGCTGCGCTGCCTCGCGAAGCTGTGTCCGCACACGGGACCGCGGTCTGCCATCCCGCGGGCTCAGGAACCACGGACGCATGAGGAGCCCTCGCATCCCTAAAGCGAGCACAGCTCCCTTTGGGCTCAGCGGTGAGGGGAGGGGAGGAAGAGGTTGAGACTGCGCTGATAGAGCGAGTGGGACCGTCCCACAGACCACCGAAGGGGGCATCAGAGACCCTGGGAGACCAAACCCAGGGAGGAGCTTGCCAGGCGAGCAGAAGGTGAAGGGCTTTGTGTGCAGCGGTGCACCAGCTGAGATCGCGGTCCCTTTGCCTGCTGTCAGCGCCCCCCAGCCCTGCTGTGAGGAAAGAGGGTGAGGGTGGGGACTTTGCGAGCAGGTTGATTTGGGTCCTTGTGAAATGTATGTCTGTTCCCCTATCCTCCCATCTGTCTGCCCGACTCAGATTATCGCAACCCTTTGGGGCTGCAATCAGACCGGGCAAAAGGCACAATGAGGACCTGCGGATGGAATGCAGGGCTAGGAAGCTGCTGGTGGCCCAAGAGGGGTCCTTGTCTGGCGTTGCTAGAATCCCCAGTTATAAATGTCCACGTTGGCTGGTCCTGGGCAGGCGGTGGACAGAGCTAGAACCTGCAGCCAGAGGGCTTGTCGAGGCTCAGGTGGCCTGGGGTGAGGCAATATGTTGGGATGAGGGAGAGGGAAGAGAAGCAATGACACACGGCCCTGGGGTATACCTTACAGTCAGGACACAATAGCGGGCCTCTAGAATGGGACTTTACGACTTCCTCTGGGACTTTCCATGATTTCCCATTTTCTTACCTCCCCCCTCCCCCGTGAATCAGCTGCCCCTCCATATGAGTACGAAACATACTTTAATTTGATGGCTCTGTAATCCTGCCTGTTGAGTTAGACACAGTTCACTGTCAGCATTCCCAGAGAGTGGGTCTCTTCCCAAGAGACTGCTGTGGTAAACGGCTAGCAAGTCCGTGGTCTCTGAGGCTGTGGTGGACAAGTGGGCAAGTTTGAACACAGCTGGAGTGAGACGCCTGTAAGGATATTCACCTGCCTCTGTTGCCTTTCTGCTCTTCCACGTATATCCAGATGTGTACCCCTTCCCTTAAGGAAACACGTCATTATTAATGTACAATACACTTTAAAGCCAAATGAATGTCTCTTGAGTAGGGAGGAGGGATTACCTTACCTAAAGTTCACAGGAGGAAGGATGCTCTGGACCCTGAGTAAATGGCTCGAAGGTGAGACAGGTTTTCTACCGGTGTTACTAGTTAAATGAAACATGAACGAAGTTGGAATGAACTAACTGGAGGTGTCCAGGCAGCCAATGTTATTAGGATCAAACGAAGAAAAGGGCTTTTATTGAAAAAAGTCTCCAGTTGCTCACACTGACTATGTGTGTTGGAGGTAGGAGCCTTGGAGGAAAGTTGACGGCCCAAGAGAGAATGACATAGCCTGAGATTGAACCAAGGGAAAGTCCAAAGACTGCCTTCTAGAGCATGCAGGGGACAAACATGATGTCATTCAAAAACTACTGGAATTAAGGAGCAAGTGACAAGAAATCAGAAAACTCAGAGGATGGAGCTGGATTGAAGGGACCAGGGTGACCTCACTGGAGGCTGCATGTCTGAGGCTGATGGATTTGCATAACATTTCCTTTGCCTCCTGCCAAAAGCTCTTTGGATTTCTCCAGAATCTGCTTGTCTGCCTAATTTTTTAGTGTCCTGGGGGAAGGAAGGAGAAAGTGTAAAAGTTGGTTACTAAAAAGGATGCAGTAAGACAAGAAAGAGCTTGTCTGTTTCCAAAGGGAGAACGCACAAAGCCCCGGTAGCATTCAGAAGTCCAGGTCGCAGCTTCGTGTGGGTGACTTGAGTGCCATTTGAGACATTCTCTCTGAGGCGTTGCTTCTCCTTTCTTCTTTGCCTCTTGGCAGGTTTCTGAGTATACCACGTGCTATTAGTATTCATGTAATTGACTAAGCTTAACAACTAAATTTGGCATTCAGAGTTCTTGACATATCCAGGGTCTGCCCACTCCTCCGTTGTTTCTACATCATCTACTGGTCTCTTGCAACAAACGGCTTTCATCCCAAGACACAACACACATTCTTGAGCGATGGTTATTCAGGTCAACCCACAGGCCTGCAGCACATTCCTGCACTGCCTCTCATTATTTTCATCCCAATCCATAACCCCCTCATAGGAGCCTTTCAAGAATTCCTGGTTGCTACTAATCTTACCCTCGTTGCACTCTGTGTTTTGGTGACGTCCTTCCCAGCCTGTGAGGCCTCGTCTCATTCTCCCTTTCGATTGTCAACCCCTTGAGGACAATGATTTTTTTCTGCCTGATGCCTTATAACAGATGCACGAAGGATGTTTGATTTGTAGTTCATAAATAAATGAGAGCAATGAAAGAATACACAATCTTGTCTCTATTTATAGACCAGGTCTTATGAAGCCTGGGCTGTGCAGCCAAGGATGACTGAACAGCTCCATGGCTCTCATTCTTGTCTCCATCTTGTGAATGCTGAGATTAGAGTTGTGTTTCAGGACACCTAATTTTATGCCGTACCAGGACTTGGTGCAAACTTGGCAAGCCCTTTACCAACTGAGCTACATCCCCGGCCCACGTAAGGCTTATTTTATCTCTTACTTGATTTCTAGAGTAAAGCCACAGAATCTTTCTCATAGTCTTGGGTGGACTCATTGTGATAGGAAATAAAACCTCTAGGCTGCAGTATACCAAAGCCTTTCCTTTCTCCTAGCTCAAGAGATTCTGAAAGCGTTTGTCATGGTGTCTAGTAAAAGATGTTCGTGAGAACCATGTCATTGGGCTTCTTTGCCAACCTGAATTTCAAACGCTGGCAACATATGGAATGGATTAATGCAAGTGCATAGCCAGTTATTTTTGTAGGTCTACACGGAGGAAGGTGATTTTTTTCTCAGTATTAAAGTGTTTGCAAGAAGGCAAGACTCTAGGACTGCCCTGCTCTTTACAGCCAAGGCAGGCATCGAACATGCCTCTTCCTTCTTACAGACTAAGCTGTCTATTAGGGCCAAAATGTGGCACATGGAAGAACAGGGCAGATTAAATCCTCAAACTTTGTTTCCTTCTCCCCAGTGCTAAATAATTGAGTATTTTCTTACTTTCTATTCATGTGATTTATAACCATTACCAGTCATGAGTACATTATTGAATACATCAGTGATCACACTAAGACATTTGGGGTTGGGGGCATGCATGTATTGGTTGGTACAGTGCTTGCTTTGCAGGTGCAAGGACATGAATCTGATCCCCAGAACCCTTGTTAAAAAAAAAAGCTAGGCATAGTAGTATGTGCATGTAATGTAATCCTGGCACCAGGGAGACAGAGACAGGAGGATCCCTGAAGTCAGGCAGTCTAGCCTGCTTGGTGAGTTCCAGTTTATTGAGAGATCTGGCTCATATGGGCAGCACCTAAGTGATCATACCCAAGTCTGTCCTGTGGCCTCCATATACACGTGCTTTTGGATGCGTACCTCCACACGTACATGGGAGAAACCAGACAGTTTACATGTATTGCCTTATTTCATCTGATAACGTCAGTTATCAGATTATCTCCATTCTAAAAATGAGGAAACCAGAAGACAGAGCGACGTCAAGAAGCTTGCCTGGAGCCCCAGCTTCTGCCCTGGAGATGCACTGGAATGTCTGCCTGCTGATCACCACAGCTTTCAGAACTGTTTTCTGTGGGAGGGACTTGGTTGCCATCCTTTCTTCCTCTAAAGCCCTCCACATTTGCAGGTTCCCAGCCAGGAACATCGTTGGGCTTATAAAATAATCCTACTGGTTCTCATCCTGAGAAGCAAAGTTTTTCCTTTACAAGCTAAACAATAACAATAATAAACCACATTTTTTCTTGTCTTTAATTTCCTGTGGCCATCAGTTGCAAAGACCAAATTTAGATAGAATCCTTAAGGACTTTGGGCACAGAACTTTGCCCAGAATCCTTCTTTGTTTTTTTGTTTTCTTCCAACCTATCTGAATTCTTCTCTATCTTCTCCAGGCTAAGTCTCTTCCCTTCTGGGTAGGTTGGCTTGGTCACACCAGGCCGTCCTTAGCTCTCCTTCAGTCTCCATGGCCTGGAATGCCTGGGTTTCATTGTCATGACAGGGACTGCATGTCCAGAACACAGCCTGGCATGTGGCGGACTTTCAGAAGTCTGCTCATGGTGAATCGTTAGTCATGGGTAAAATGCAGAAATGGAGGCACGGAACATTTTAATATTAGCAGGTGGCTTTTATTGTAGATAGAAGACAAGAAAGAAACTGCTTTTCTTAGTTATCATTCATGTTTTCAACCCGACTGACTGCTGAGCCCCAGCTGGAAGGATGCAGAGCAGAGCCGTGCTTCCATGTGTTTGTACCAACATCATTCCGAATAATGGTGGAGGTTGATGATTTCAGGTTGGGTGGGTGGGGCCACTGCTTCGTTCCTACCCTTGCTGGCCTGTCCACCTTCACTGGGACTAGGAAAATAGGAAAAGCCTTTTTATTGTACATCTGAGAGAATCATAGGGGTTTCCTCAGTGCCAGCGGGGAGGGAAATACAAAAAGGAAAGATGGGTGAGGAAGCTTCTCTGATAGCACCTCTGGGAGAGTGAAGAGGGACTTGGGCTTTACTTTAGCAAGTATGGATGTGGAGCAGCCTCTCCTCCACGAGTGGACAGGGCTGTCTGCTGTCATGAGATTGAACCTGCCTTCCCACAGGCAGTTCATGGGATAGCCGTGTCTATCTACACAGCCGGTCATGTTCTGTGCATTCGCAGGCTAGGTGTGGCCTTTCTTCAAGGAGGCGTATTATATACATGTGGCCTTCTGTGACCTTTGCCAGGATCCTGTCGTGAATTACAAGGCAGCAACTATTCTTCCTGGGTTTTACGTCTAAGAAATGTCATGCATTGCCATGTGGTTAACACATTTCTCTTGACGCTTGGTGAAGGGCATTACTGAAATGTCTGCTTTTTCCAGTTGTTGACTGTTTTGTTTTGCTGTCATACTTGGGAACCTTGGTAAAGAATCACATTCTCTCTGGGCCTTTTCAGTAACCTCTCAGCAGATACTAATAAAGATTTCTGGCAATGGTGGGTGCTGTTGAAAACTGGACTTCAATATAAATCCATTAGACATAATCTCTAGCAACACAGAACCTAGAAGAATGGTAGTTTGTGGCACATTTAATACATATTTATTGATTATATATTTATTAAACCCATTATATTTTTAAACATTTCATTTCTCTTCTAGCCTTGTGGGAATGAACAAATGCCTATGTGCTGAGCTAAAAAAAAAATAACCACACATGCAACATATGCAACTGTCCATAATTTAAGAATGGACATTTTTAGAGCAATTTCCAGGCTCATGGGAGAGTTGAGCATAAGGTACAAAGTCTCCATGTGCCTCCTGCCCCCACCTTGTCACAGCCTCCTCCACCCTCAGCAACCTGTACCAGCATGGTGCATTTGCTACACTTGGTAAGCTACCATTACTGCTTATCACCCAAAGTCTCTTCTTGTTCACATCTGGCTTCCTCTGGGTGGTGTGCACTCTGTGAGCCGTCGTGTGTGTAATGACCTGCATACCATTGTAATAGTGCACAGAACACTGTGATGCTCCTGAAATCTCCCATTTTCCATTCATTTGTCCATCACACCCTTGAAACCCTTGGCAACCATTGATCTTTGTTTTTTGTTGGTTGGTTTGCTTTTTCCAACTCTCTCTATAGTTTTGTGCTTTCCAGAGTAATAGAGATGTGTAGTCATTTTTATATTGGCTTCTTTCAGTAATGTACATTTTTTTTTACAGTTTGGTAGATGTGTTTATGTGAGTGTGTGGGAGGCTGGGTGGGTAAGTGTGTATGTGTTCCTGTGTACTTGCATGTACGTGTAGCATTTCATTGAAATGTCACAGTTTATCCATTTGATTCGTGAAAGACATTTCAGTTTCCAAGTTTAAGTCTGAGATCAAAGCTCCTGTAAGGATTTATGTGCAGGATTTGTTGGTTTGTTTTTGTTTTTTAACAGGCTTTCGTCTTGCTTGGATAAATACTAAGGCATGTAAATGCTGGGTCTTACTGTAAGAATATGCCTTGCTTTGTAAAGAATGTGCTGTGTTTTCCCACCAGAGAACGGCATTCTCTGCTTCTCTGTTTCCATCAGCATGGGGTGCTGGGAGTTTTAGGTTTGAACATTCCTGAAGGTGGGAGCAGTGTTTCTCAGCTGGGTTGCCACCATTCCCCAGAGCCCGTGATGTTGAACAACTTTTCATATGTTCATCTACCATTTGCATGGTTTCTTTGGTACATGCCTGTTCATATCTTTTGTCCATTTTTAATTTGTGTTGATAAGTGTGTGTGTGTGTGTGTGTGTGTGTACACTTGTGTGGAGGCCAGAGGTGGATGCTGGGCATCTTCCTTGGTTTGTTGGAGGAGGGGCCACTTGTTTGTCCCAGCCGCCTGGCTAGCTCAGTTGGTAGAGCATGAGACTCTTAATCTTAGGGTCGTAGGTTCGGACCCCATATTGGGCGCCAAATGAAGAAGGATGCTTAAAGAAATCCCACACTAGCTCAGAATTGAGAAATAGATGGTTATTTATATAGGGGTAGACTCACAAATCAGAATCCTCTGCTTGAATGGTGATCAGAAACTGAATCCTGGAGCTGGAACAGAGGGTCCAGAAAAGAGAGCAGACACATACTCTACATCAGCTTATATAGTATAAGAGGCCACGCCCCAATGGGCAGGTAACCACTGGCTGTAAGACTTCCTACAGCATTAGTTGTTTAAAATTTGATTTTTTAAACAAATGTCAGTGATGGTTTAAAAATTATTTATTTTATGTGTATGGGTATTTTGTCTGTACGTCTGCATACCACATGTGTGCCTGATTCACTCTGAGGTCCTAGGACTGGACTTACAGATGATTGTGAGCCACCGTGTGGGGGCTGGGAATAGAACCTGGGTCCACAGGAAGAGCAGCCAGTGTTCTCAACTACTGAGCCATCTGTCTAGTCTCTTCCACCTTAATTTTTGAGACACGGTCTCTCAATGAGCCTGGGGCTCACTGACCTGGGTAGAGTGGCTGGCCAGAGTCCCAGAGATCCTCCTGTCTGTTAGATTATTTAAAAGAGTAGATTGGAAAATTATTTTGCTGTAGAGAGACAGAAAGCAGAAAGAGGGGCTTGGTCTGACCTTAGGCAGGACCATGTCCACTTTTGGCAAGTGGGCTTCTTTGTCTTCCATGTGTGAAGATGGCCAGATACCCACAGAGAAAGATGGGATGCTGCCCCTTATAGGGCCAGGAAGACTTCGGCAGTCCATGAGGGGAGCTGGGAAGTGTAGTCCTTCAGCAGGAAGTTATCATTCCTGACTCTGAGAGGATATAAACAAAATACCGGGTGGGGATGGTACAGCTGTGTTGGAGGGGATAGTTCTGGGTCCATCGAGAAGGGGTCCTCTGGTCCCACAGCAGGGGAGAGCCTTAACTTGATCAGCTGCAATGGATCATGCTATTCTGCAGTTCCTGTAGAGACTTGGGAAATAATCACTAGAGGACTGTAAATACTGTTTACAAATTAAAGCTGAGAGATTTTCTGGGAAGGTTAGGCATAGGGAGGGGTAGAGGTGGAGCCGACCAAGTGGGCCAGTGACAGAAAGTGGACATAGAGTTGATGCAGGGTAACAGTGACTGGTCCTACTGTCACCAAAATGAGCTAGCAGAAGTAGCAGGGAGCTAGAGCACATCAAAGGAAAGCAACAGGAAGCAATAGAATCGTAATGTGACAGATTGTGTCTAGACTGGTGTGAAAGGGATGGATGACACTCCCTTTTAGCCAGAGTTTTTCCGCAGAATCTGAAAGGTCTTTTTGCAGATGTATTGGGAAGAGACAGAGCTGTTGCAGGGTAAGAGCTACTGGGAGATCTGATGTGGGACATTTTGTTTGGGTAAAGGGTGAAGTTCCATAAGACAGACATTTAAAAGACAGTGTAAAAACTTAAGTATAGGGGGTAAAAGAGGGAAAGAATTGATCCAGAGGAGGAGCCAGACTGGGAGGGAACTAGAAGCCCATATGTAAGAGGAGGTGTACGGTTGACTTTTTCCTGGTCCCTGTCTCTAGGCGCCATCTCAAATGACTTAACATTTGTTGGTGTGGAAGCAGCATCTTCTGTGGAGATCTCATCCCAGTGGTTAGGTCCAGTCCTTCTCAATCCTGGAGGACTTCAGCAAGCACAGAGTCGGCAGGTCCTGAAGGGTGTCAAGCTGACCTGAGCTGCCGAGACTGGGAAGCTGGTTGACAAAAGGGGGCTCCAGTCCCGCAGCTTTACTTCTAAGTCCTCCAAACAATGTCTAGCGTGGCAAGAAGAGGGATGAGTTGGGTGGCCCGTGGTCCATTAGTTCCCTAGGTCATCCAGACTGCTTTTGTGGATTTGGGGGAAATCGATCTCTTGGTAACCACTTCAAGGCTGACAGAAAGGCAATGAGGGGAGCATCAGGAGGTAATAACTGTACAACTTTGTGGGGAGCATTAAGAGACAAAATGGAATGAGGAAAACTCTTATATCAAGATTAATAGGAGTTAGGAGGCAGTTGGACAACTGGCTGGGTCAGGTACCAGAGTTCCTTAGAAGGACAGAGTGACTGTAATCAGCTGTTTGTTAAGCCAGACTCCTGCCTAAGCAACCCGGAATCTCCCAGAAGCTGTGTAAATGGAGTCAGTTAAAATCAGTGTCCAAGGAACAAATCTGAACAGAATGTGCCTAAGATGTATTTTCAATGTTAACAATACCAACTATTATTTAAGGAACAAAAATAGTATCTTAAGTAAAACAAAAGTTTTGGTTAGAAACAATTTGATAAGGTAAAATTTTTTAAAAATGGGACTATTAAGTGACCAGAACCAGTATTTGAAACCATGATAATATATATTTCTGTTAACACCAAATTGTCATACCTATATTCCAAAAGACAATTTAATTGCAATTTGTATTTCCCCAAATACAAAATGATTTTTAATTTCCAATTTGAACATACTCCAGACAGTGACTGCTTTGCCTTATCTTCAATAGGTACTACTTTTTTAAAATTGATTTTATTGAGCTATACATTTTTCTCTGCTCCCCTCCCTCCCTCTTCCCTCCCCTTCTACCCTCTCCCGTGGTCCCCATGTTCCCAATTTACTTAGGAGATCTTGTCTTTTTCTACTTCCTATGTAGATTAGATCCATGTACATCTCTCTTCGGGTCCTCTTTGTTGCCTAGGTTCTCCAACAGGCACTTCTTTAGAACACTTAAGAAGACTGGTTCTCAATCTCCCTAATGCTTTGACCTTTTAGTACAGTCCCTCATGGTGTAACGACCTCTGACAATGAAATTATTTTGCTACCATTGTGAATTATAATCTAAATATCCAATATGCAGGATATATGCAACCCCCAAAGGGACCCACAGGTTGAGAACCACTGTTCTAGAACATCCTGAGTTACCACCCGAGTCAGTGGTTGCCATGTCAGTAAATGATTCACCTTACAAAGTCTTCTAACCCTAACCCTATTAACAGAACTGTTAAAAAAAACTCAGCCTTCTCCTTCAACACTCAATCAACAGATACGAACGATGAAAGCAGTCAGCCATGCCAAATCTGTAAGAAATAATTTACAACATAGACTGAATTAACAACGAACGCTAATGTCAGCTCTTTGCTCCTTCTGCTGAAGGACGAATCTCCAGGTCACCACGCACAGCAGCACTAAGCATATTTCTTAATATGATTCTATTTAATAATAGATTGACTGTTTAGAGGCATAATTTATAAAGCAGATAACCAAATTAAATGAGCTTTAGCAGATAATGGCTTTGGGGACTTCTTAGAAAGCTTCACTCTCAAAACCTCTGTACTGCTTGTAGGATCCAGGTTGTAGGCACTGACCCTGGATATCTCTGTGTGGAGATTTGATTATGGTCTCAAAGTACCACAGGTGAGCTCAGGTGGGAGAGAATCTCCTCATCTAAGTCTTCACCTCCTGAAGAATCCAAAGCCTTGGAATAGCATTTAATAGAATCATTTGTTGACTCTACAGATATAAAACCAACTGAAAGACACCGCTAGGATATGCTGAATAATTTTCCAAAGGTGTGAGTTTGATAACAGAGTATCTGGCAGCTTCCTTTAATGAGGAAACCTGAGTGGTTAGGGTGTAGATGCTGGAATTATCTTTTGCTAAGAGGAAGAGTTAAATGCCAGGGTAAAGGGCATGGCCAGTTGAACTAGCATGCAGGTCCCATACTTGTTGGATGGTAGGCGTAGGTGCAAAGCTCTCCTGTTCACAGCATCCCGTATGTCAGTTCAGGAGACATTGAGGGCAGGCAATTGTTATTTGCCTCTGTTGTTGGAGACATTTTGGATGTGGGTGCAAGCTCTGAGATCCTGATCCATTTACAATGTACTGAACCATATGTTACATTATTAAGAGGCAGCTGTAGAGAGATGGAAAGGGAAAGAATGAGAGGCTTGGTTTGACCTTAGGCTGGACCATGTTTATTCATAGTAAGGGGGCATCTTTGCCACCCACGTGTACGATGGACAAAATGTATGAGATGTGACCCCTTATGGGGTGAAAATGGCTTCTGTAGTCCACAGGGAAGCCTGGAAATGTAGTCTTTCAGCTGAAAACTATCCGAGTTTCTGCTTCCACAGTGTAGTTATGGGAGCATTCCAGTCCCTTATGCTGGGTACTTGAAAAGTTTTTGCACACCAATAAACCTCTCTACCAATGCAATAATCAAAGTCAGATCAAGTCAAACCGAGTTAGAAAAAACCAACACTCCTAGGTGCGCTTCTAGTTCCTCAGAGAGGAGACAGGGAAGAAAGACTGGAAAACCACGTTTGTTTTCTGGGGTAAAATTTAAATACCCTGTAGGAGTGGTCTCGAGCATCTCTAAGGAGAGGTCATCTTTTGGCGGGCTTGAAAATGAGTGGGGTCAAAATAGGCTCTGCAGACTGTATTCACCAGACCAGATTTCTTGATACAGTAGCAGAACTTTCCCCATGAACCTTCAGGTATCTGTAAGACAGCTGGAATAGATTTATACCTTGGTGTCATAGCAAAAGGCTAGACTTTAGGTTAAAAGGCATGAACATTTTAGAAGACAAAGGAAACTGGAAACTCTGAACCTCTGAAGATACATCTGAAACTATTAATTCTGGACTATGAAGCCTGTGAATGAGGCACCCTGTCTGTATTTTTAGCAAGAAACTTAACGAATGAAGTAATGAGCTGCCAGTATCTTAAGTCATCAAATGCCATCAGACAGATCTAAGAGGGATAAGTAAATGAGCAGAAGTGAGGCACCTTTTTTAGCTATGCAGGCAATTCCAAATCTCTCTGTAGTCTTTGGCGACTACCAGTCTTAGAAGCGGTACTTGTCTTTAGCCAATGAGCCCAGGAGGCCTGAAGATTTTTCTGTGGGGGTAGGGTTCAGTCTACCTGTCTTGGCAGGATGAAACGATCCCCCTTGTAGTGCCCAGGAGGTTGATAAGGTGGAAGGCAGCTTTTTGCTGTGTGGTGGCTTTGCCATATCCAAAGGCAAGCCTCCAGGCAGAAGGTCTTCTGTAACCCTGTATCTTCTTGGAGGAGCTGTAGGATGCTACAGGAGCTGGCATGTCTCTGTCATAAGAAGCTCTTTTGTTAAATGCCATACTCTCAGATCTGTAAGGTCACTGAGTATCAGGGTACCATTACCTGTCAGGTATATCCAAATTAGACATATAAGTTAAATTTAGACATATAGTTTACCCAATCAGTTACAGTTTACCAATGTCAGTGAAGGCAAGAAGATTAAAAGGAGCATTTTAGTAAGCCAAAGTATATTGGAGGCAGAATATAGAAGGCAGTCTCCTTGGTAGGGCTAGCACACATGGGTACTCTTACCAAAGATGGTGCTGAGGTTTTCACTTTGACCTCAACCAAAAATGGTGGCTATCCACATGTTTGCAT